>CAXHUL010000623.1:0-202884 GCA_964019695.1 Loripinus fragilis
TGCCAATCGAAATGCGGATATTCAAAACAATGTTTAACCCTAGACTTATATCAGTCGTAGATGTTGTTATTACGCCTATGAATCCATACCAACCAATACCATTCCACATCTTATCTTTTGCCGTATTCCAGTCCAGAATTTTAATTTATGCTGGCTCAAACATCTACATGATGAGATAGCAGAAGAAGAAAAAGTATTTGAGAGGAAGGATTGAGTTAGTTAAAAAACATCAATATTAATAACATAAAAAAAAAACATCTATATGAATAAAATCATATCTCATCAGACTTTATAAGTCTATGTTTAACCCCTTTCATTCTCATGGTGTATCCGATACATATACTCAAACAATAAAGTTATGTCCGCTTGACGTTTATGTCTGCCAGTTCTAAATGTATGAACGCATTTCATTCAAATTTTCACATTACCAACTGTGATCATTTCGAAACGTTTTGCATCTAAGAGAAATTCATTTGTAGCATGGCCGATGCTTTTTTCTTTGATCTTTGCTGCTGTTTAAATCAGACACCATAGAATTACGACGAAGGAGGAGCTTAAAATCGTACTCTAACTTCCAATTTTAGTTAAACAGCGATGTAGGCGGGACCTTCGTAAAGAGCGACACATTAAAGATAGTAAGTGAGTATGATCAGGAAATACCACAATCACAAACCGCAGACAACCCTGTGGCATCGCAAGGAAGAGCCGCACAACCATCACGAGACACCAGGAAGACAAATAAGCAAAGCAACCAGCTCTCTCTTCCCCATCAAGATGATTGTAATACTAGAATGGACATAAAGTAACGTACAACAAAAAAGAGAACAATTACAGACTCCCACAATGAGAGTAAAAATAAACAAAAGTCAACAACAACAGAACCACCCGTAGGTAAACTGTAATATAATTGACAGCTTAGGCCGGATGCAGGGAGGAGCGAATGTAAATTTCGTCAGGTGTCAGCAACACGTGATTATTTGCACCTGCGCAATACTACAAGCTAAATAAAGGATTCTTCCTCGGCTTTCTGTTTAAACCGCTCGGTGGGCTACGCCCACCTCGCGGTTTAAACAAGAAAACCTCGGAAAAGTATCCTTTATTTCTTACTTAATGATCAGTAAAACCGCTGACAAAGCAGCGAACACGAGTACCCTTAAAATCAAAAGTCACAACATCAATAGCTTGCGTGTCCGTCATAATCCCGAATTTTAAGCGCATTTAAACATCACTGAGCAAACTCTAAAGTAAGATGGTATGCTTGATAGCTGTATGCATTGCATTTACGGCCAAAGCCATTAATCTGTAACATACTCTGACGTCACGAAACATCGATTACAAGCGTGTGTGGAAACACTCAGAAAATTCGTTTTTTGTTCAGCATTTTGATAATCAACAGAATCGGACAAATTTGATTTTTTTTTTCGTAATCACAAGCATTTCAACCTTAATTAAGACTAATCACAATCAAAAAACTGATAATGGAAATTTTCTGAAGATTTTGCAGTAAGGGGTGGGTATAAAACACAGATTTAGTAAACCTTTGATGCCCAACATCAGCCATAGTTTTAGTTGTTTTTCTTTGTGTAATGGTTGCCATAAACTAACAAAACACATTAAAACAAAAACGATCTCAAAATAATGTTAGGCTAAGGAGATTTGGAAGTTCTTAAATTGTTATTTGTTTAATTCAAAGGGAGGTAATTTCAGTTAATTTCGTAAATTAAAGGTTTTGAACTGCAATTTCGCTCATTCATTAAGCAGACTTGGAATTTTTAGATGTTTTTTTCATCATCGGATGTTTCTGGCTGTCATTTAACGTAAATTATACCACCCTTACCAACTTTAGCACGAAATACATTGTGATGCGCAAGGTCTACACTGATGTAGGTGGTATAAAATAGTTATACCATGTTTGTCCACCTATACGTAAGATAATCCACTCGCTAAAGCTCGTGGATTATCTCCACGTACAGGCGGACAACCCATGGTATAACTATTACATGTGTCACGTTTTGATGATGAACTTCCTGATGATAATGGAAAAAGCTGTGTGCATATTAGGTTCAATAACCCTTCAAGATAAGAAGATAAAATCAAATAATTACCAATGTTTTTGTGTCCGACGTTTGATAAACATTTTGTTTTTGTTTTTATTGAGACATCTTAACTGGATCGAAAGATACAGTACCATGAAAATCGGACGTTTCTTTTTTGTATGAGTATATTTATGGAATTGTCCATTTTGTTTTTTTTTTAAGTGACTGTCGGTCGAACGTTCAATAAAATGATGCATTTCTGTCCCTTTCATCTTGGCATTTGCCATTTGAAGTACCTGTTTACCGGTATCTAATTTATTAAACCGAACAGAATCAAGCACTGGAAGCCCATAAAATGTATGAGAGGACGCATGATGGAACCACATCCGGTCACACGCTACACTGTCTGAAGACCACACCGGTCACACGCTGCACTGTCTGAAGACCATACCGCTCACACGCTACACTGTCTGAAGACCATACCGCTCACACGCTACACTGTCTGAAGACCAACCGCTCACAGGCTACACTGTCTGTAGACAACACCGCTCACACGCTACACTGTCTGAAGACAACACCGCTCACACGCTACAGTCTGTCTGAAGACAACACCGGTCACACGCTACAGTCTGTCTGAAGACCACACCGCTCACACGCTACACTGTCTGAAGACAACACCGCTCACATGCTACACTGTCTGAAGACAACACCGGTCACACGCTACACTGTCTGAAGACAACACCGGTCACACGCTACATTGTCTGAAGACTACACCGCTCACACGCTACAGTCTGTCTGAAGACCACACCACTCACATGCTAAACTGTCTGAAGACAACACCGCTCATACGCTACACTGTCTGAAGACCACACCGCTCACACGCTACACTGTCTGAAGACTACACCGCTCACACGCTACAGTCTGTCTGAAGACCACACTGGTCACACGCTACAGTCTGTCTGAAGACAACACCGCTCACATGCTACACTGTCTGAAGACAACACCGCTCACACGCTACACTGTCTGAAGACAACACCGGTCACTCGCTACACTGTCTGAAGACAACACCGCTCACACGCTTCATTGTCTGAAGACAACACCACTCACATGCTACACTGTCTGAAGACCACACCGGTTACACGCTACAGTCTGTCTGAAGACTACACCGCTCACACGCTACACTGTCTGAAGACAACACCGGTCACACGCTACACTGTCTGAAGACAACACCGATCACACGCTACACTGTCTGAAGACAACACCACTCACAAACTACAGTCTGTCTGAAGACTACACCGCTCACACGCTACACTGTCTGAAGACCACACCGGTCACACGCTACACTGTCTGAAGACAACACCGCTCACACGCTACACTGTCTGAAGACAACACCACTCACAAACTACAGTCTGTCTGAAGACCACAGCTCACACGCTACACTGTCTGAAGACCACACCGCTCACACGCTACACTGTCTGAAGACCACACCGCTCACACGCTACACTGTCTTAAGACAACACCGGTCACATGCTACAGTCTGTCTGAAGACAACACTGGTCACACGCTTCACTGTCTATAGACAACACCAATCACGGGCTACACTGTCTGATGACAACACCAATCACACGCTACACTGTCTTAAGACAACACCGGTCACATGCTACAGTCTGTCTGAAGACAACACCAATCACACGCTACAGTCTGTCTGAAGACAACACCGGTCACACGCTACATTGTCTGAAGACCACACCGCTCACACGCTACACTGTCTGAAGACCACACCACTCACGTGCTACAGTCTGTCTGAAGACAACACCGGTCACACGCTACAGTCTGTCTGAAGACTACACCACTCACACTCTACACTGTCTGAAGACAACACCGGTCACACGCTACACTGTCTGAAGACCACAACGGTCACACGCTACACTGTCTAAAGACAACACTAGTCACACGCTACAGTCTGTCTGAAGACTACACCGCTCACATTCTACACTGTCTGAAGACCACACCGCTCACACTCTACAGTCTGTCTGAAGACTACACCGCTCACATTCTACACTGTCTGAAATCCAAACCGGTCACACGCTACAGTCTGTCTGAAGACAACACCTCTCACACACTACACTGTCTGAAGACAACACCGGTCACACGCTACACTGACTGAAGACAACACCACTCACACGCTACAATGTCTGAAGACTACACCGCTCACACGCTACACTGTCTGAGCAACACCGCTCACACGCTACACTGTATGAAGACCACACCACTCACACGCTACAGTCTGTCTGAAGACAACACCGCTCACACGCTACACTGTCTGAAGACAACATCGCTCACACGCTACAGTCTGTCTAAAGACTACACCGCTCACACGCTACACTGTCTGAAGACAACACCAGTCACACGCAACACTGTCTGAAGACCACACCGGTCACACGCTACACTGTCTGAAGACAAAACCGCTAACACGCTACAGTCTGTCTTGACCACCGCTCACACGCTACACTGTCTGAAGACCACACCACTCACACACTACACAATGTCTGAAGACTACACCGCTCACACGGTACAGTCTGTCTGAAGACACACAGCTCACACGCTACAGTCTGTCTGAAGACAACACCCCTCACACGCTACACTGTCTGAAGACAACACCGCTCACACGGTACAGTCTGTCTGAAGACCACACCGCTCAGACGCTACAGTCTGTCTGAAGACAACACCGCTCACACGCTACACTGTCTGAAGACAACACCGCTCACACGCTAGAATCTGTCTGAAGACTACACTGGTCACATAATACACTGTCTAAAGACAACATCAGTCACATGCTACACTGTCTGAAGACTACACCGCTCACACGCTACACTGTCTGAAGACAACACCGGTCACACGCTACACTGTCTGAAGACCACACCGGTCACACGCTACACTGTCTGAAGACAACATCGGTCACACGCTACAGTCTGTCTTAAGACCACCGCTCACACGCTACACTGTCTGAAGACTACACCGCTCACACGGTACAGTCTGTCTGAAGACCACACCCCACACACGCTACAGTCTGTCTGAAGACAACACCGCTCACACGCTACACTGTCTGAAGACAACACCGCTCACACGGTACAGTCTGTCTGAAGACCACACCGCTCACACGCTACAGTCTGTCTGAAGACAACACCGCTCACACGCTACACTGTCTGAAGACAACACCAGTCACACGCTACACTGTCTGAAGACCATACCGCTTGCATGATACACTATCTGAAGACAACACCGGTCACACGCTACACTGTCTGAAGACCATACCGCTTACATGCTACACTATCTGAAGACAACACTGGTCAAACGCTACAGTCTGTCTGAAGACCACACCAGTCACACGCTACACTGTCAGAAGACAACACCGGTCACACGCTACAGTCTGTCTGAAGACAACACTGGTCACATGCTACAGTCTGTCTGAAGACGACACCGGTCACACGCTACACTGTCTGATGACATCACCGCTCACACGCTACACTGTCTGAAGACAACACCAATCACACGCTAGAATCTGTCTGAAGACTACACCGGTCACATAATACACTGTCTAAAGACAACACCAGTCACACGCTACAGTCTGTCTGAAGACCACACCAGTCACACGCTACACTGTCTGAAGAGAACACCGCTCACATGCTACACTGTCTGAAGACCACACCGGTCACACACTACACTGTCTAAAGACAACACCAGTCACACGCTACAGTCTGTCTGAAGACCACACCGCTCACATTCTACACTGTCTGAAGACTGCAATGCTCACACGCTACAGTCTGTCTGAAGACAACACCGCTCACACACTACACTGTCTGAAGACAACACCGGTCACACGCTACACTGTCTGAAGACAACACCGGTCACACGCTACAGTCTGTCTGAAGACAACACCGCTCACATGCTAAGTCTGTCTGAAGACCACACCGGTCACATGCTACACTGTCTGAAGACAACACCGCTCACATGCTTCACTGTCTGAAGACAACACCGCTCATACGCTACACTGTCTGAAGACCACACCGCTCACACGCTACACTGTCTGAAGACCACACCGGCCACACGCTACAGTCTGTCTGAAGACCACACCGGTCACACGCTACTCTGTCTGAAGACCACACCGGTCACACACTACAGTCTGTCTGAAGACCACACCGGTCACATAATACACTGTTTGAAGACCACACCTGTCACACACTACACTGTCTGAAGACAACACCGCTCACACGCTACAGTCTGTCTGAAGACCACACCGGTCACATAATACAATGTCTGAAGACCACACCGGTCACACACTACACTGTCTGAAGACAACACCGCTCACATGCAACACTGTCTGAAGACAACACCGGTCACACACTACATTCTGTCTGAAGACCACACCACTCACATGCTACACTGTCTGAAGACAACACCGGTCACACGTTACAGTCTGTCTGAAGACAACACCGGTCACACGCCACAGTCTGTCTGAAGACCACACCGGTCACACACTACAGTCTGTCTGAAGACAACACCGCTCACACGCTACTCTGTCTGAAGACTACACCGGTCACATGCTACAGTCTGTCTGAAGACATCGGTCACACACTACAGTCTGTCTAAAGACATCACCGCTCACACACTACACTGTCTGAAGACAACACCGGTCACACGCCACAGTCTGTCTGAAGACCACACCTGTCACACACTACAGTCTGTCTGAAGACAACACCACTCACACGCTACTCTGTCTGAAGGTGAAACATGTGTGGATAAAAAGATACCGTCAGAGGGGGTTCTGACAAAGTGTTTTTGTTTGTTCAACGTATTTCACAGAAGGCCGTTTGGACTTCCTCGAAAAACAATAGGACCCAAGGGGTCCAATTGATTCTCGAGGGTGGTCAGTACCAGAATTCTAATGAAGCCAATAGCCAGACGAAAACATGGCATGGCGAGGAAGAGATACAGAGGACTAACAGCTACACGTCTGCAAGGCCACAATTAAAATAAAGCTGCCTCTTCCTCAGCTATTTATAGATGATTGAAGAACTAGAAAAGGACACTTTGTACTGCAATACAGAGCAAGGACCAAACACAACAATAGGAGCAACAATAAGCAATTACTGTCTACATCTTCAAAACGCAAAAGAGTATATAACCACACAGACCAACCCATGGCGCCGCGATGAAGAGACACAGAGTACTATATAACAACCACACGACGGTAAGAACACAACTAAAGACAGCAACCAGCTCTCCCTTCCTCGTTTAGATGATCGGAAAAAAACTAGACTAGAAAAAACACTGTACTTCAATAAAAAAAAAACAATGACCAAACTCAGAACCCCTACAAACAATAGGGGGAGGGGGACAATTAAGAATAAATCAACAACAAAAGAACCATTGCCTTAGAACGGACAGCAGTCGAAGCCAGCGGGGACTTAAATATATCGATATTTTACTGGGCATATCTTCAATATCCCATATAAGCCTAGCGTCCTTTTGTAGGACATCGGCAAACAGTGCAAAACGCGGCGTCTGATTAGGTTCTCCACTGTTTACAAACAGAAGTTTCTTTTAAAATTTGAATAAAAATGAAAAATACCACCAACAACCCTAAAATTGGAAATGGACACGTCCAATTGATCAGGATGGGAAAATACATTTGGCGTAAATGGGTAAACCAGGAAATGTCTCGATCACAGACCAAAGACCAAACTATGGCACCACGAGGAAGCGACCAAAACACTAAAAAGTAACTCGACAGTAAGAACATAAAGTAAACCCTTAAAGCGCCAATAAAAAAAATGCATCTAAAATTGTCGTCTGCTGAAGTCGTCTGCTGCAAATGATTGCCTAGCATTACTAACGAATTAAGAGTAGAAACAAACAGCGTGGACCCAGAACAGACTGCTCCTATAGGAGCAGTCTGATCTGGGTCTACACTGTTTGCCATAGAGGCTTCTTAAACATTTCAGCAGACGAGAAAAGCAGACGACTTTTGTTGCGATTGGCGCATTAAGGGTTAAGCTCTCTCTTATGGCACTAAAACAAGGATCAAAACACAGAACCTCCATCACAGGAAATGAATCAACAACAGAGCCATCGCCTTAGAACTGCGTGTATAAAGACTAAAGCTTCACCTCGTCTGAGACTTCCAAACGACTGCTCGCAAACACGAGAAGTACCAAAATCTCACGATTAGCTTGCTCATTTTTTATTTCTGCATGGCCAGTTTGGTAAGAAATATTATTTTTAAAGCCAAGTATTTGAAACACTCTAATTGCCCTGACATTGTAATAGCACTGTTTCTCAATAAAAATTCATGGGACTTTTCAACAGGAAATTGTTTTTTTTATCTTACTGGGTATCACACATTGGCACAAGGACCAGACTTTGGGCGGTTTGAACGCACGCACGCACGCACACACGCACACACACATGCACCTATAAAAACTCTAGAAAATTCTGATTTGTTTTATTCATGTATGTATGTTTTGATAATGTTTTTCATTTTGAGAGTACGATCCGTCATATCATCCATTTATCCGCTCGCAGGTCAGTTCAACCATCAAAGCTTCATCCATCCAGCAATCTTGTTTGTATTTTATTAGCTTGATTAGTCTTTTGGTCTCCCTATCAAAACTGTAAATGAGACTGCACTTGTGAAAACAGTACCTATCGCATATAGGCCTACGTTAATACTGTAGATTCGGAAATTTTCGTGAGAATTTTATTTTCGCGAATAGCATTAAAAGACACATTAGTGATGTGAAAAAATCGCGACTAAGGCAAGATTTACCTATATCAATATACGACAGAGTGATTTTGCCATTTCGCGAGGGTTTTATTTTCACGAAGTTTCACGAAAATAAAGTCCTCGCGAAAATTTCCCAATTTTACAGTAATAACCCTTTGTGAACCGGAAATCACTATACGGGTACTTTGGCAAACAGTGAAGACCATGGTGAAATGCCGCGCATTGTTATTAAATTTTGGTCTGGCATTTCATAGTAGCGTATATGCTATTTGTACCAAAATCCTATCGTTGACTTTTAAATCAACATTTTTATTCAGATATTCCCCCGAGTTTGCTTACCGCCTTGTCGTGGTTCGGGGGCTTAATTCGCACGGGGGACTTTATTTTTGAATAACTGTCCCCTCTGCTTAGAACTAAAGGTAAGCCAGGCGCTCGCCCTCTGGCGCCCTAGAAATATGGATGGCTGCCCGGCACCACTGGGGACAGACTGTATGTACCTTCGTACGTAAGCAGGCCTGTTTGCGTCTCTTGTTTTGCAGACTTGAGAGGTGACAGGTTGGGGTTAGAGTCCTCACGCAAACCAGTGGTAACTGTCCGTACAAGTTCCAGCTATAGCAACCTTTTTCATAAATAACCAAAAGCTTAAATTTATCAAAAACTGTATTACACTAGTAAAACTGTAAAGAAGATAAAAGCCAAATAAATCAGTTTTATATTCTATAACTGCTATCGTCTTAATCATTGAGTTATAGATCTTGTTGAACATTTATTTTTAAAACTCTTACTTTATATATATGACAGTTTTCGTGATTAACTGTCCTGTAACTAAGTTACATTCTTACTATTTTTTTTAAAGTTCTGTATTGTAGAGCTTTAAAGTTCTGTATTGTAGTGATATCTTCAGATTTTATCTAGAAAGGCAATTTACCTTGGATGGAATATTTTTGCTAAATTCCAACCGCTTATTCAAAAGAACATACTTAGTTCTTTCAGTCTCAAATTCTACTATTTCTCTAATACTATTTGTGTCTTTTTTCATTATCAGCATTAAAACTCAACAGGTTTAAATTGACCGAGTCTACTACAATCATTTCAATATCAAACTTTTTAAATAATCTATCACAGTTTATTTTCTAAACTGTACATCACAACCGGGCTTATACCATGTCTGTAGGGTTAAAATATACAGATTGCTTTACTGCTGTAGTAGATAAGGTGAAAACCCTTATTAAAACAGTATGCTGCCTGTTTGCCGTGGGTTTGCGACGCGTGAATGGGAGAAGAGAATCCTGACAATTGAGGAAAGCCCAGGGATCTCGAGCTTTCCAACACATTGTTTTGGTCTCGGATTCAGCTAGACGTGAGTCCAGTGCTAGGTCCGGCGCTGGATCAATCGGCTGGGTGGTACATCTCTTGAAACCATCTTATTCTTTCTTCCTTCTGCCTATTTTAAAGTATCTTTTAGGTACATAACCGGGTTTATTTTTTCTTCATTTATATCTTACTATTTGGTTTCAAGAGATACTGCTCATGGGCTAATCTTGGGGCATATGGACCAGCGTTAAGATGGCTTCTAGCCGGATGAACAACTGGAAAGTATGAACCGGAGTATAATAGATATGTAGCTTTAGCGTAGGAAATAGGAGAGCCATTTCCATATTACGTTCCCTTGTTGGGCTCCACGGTGGGTGAAGTGCATATCTATGGAACATAAAAACACACACTATGGATACTGAACTTACATCTTCCATGGTCCCCCCTTCCAATCCAGGTCCAGGCCTGGATTTCTCCCCCAATCCTGCTTTGTCACAGGAAAATTATCCTTTGCTGTCACAAGCAAGCTCAAACAAACGCCAGAGAGCAGACTCAGATGATGATAATCCAATGAACTTCTTCAAACCAGACAATTTCCCTAAATTCATAGTCATTAAATCAAATTCAGAAAAAGCAATTACCTCTTTGTCTCCTTTCGTTATCGAAAAGCAAATAGAAGCAGCCATAGGAACAGCAAAATGTGTCAAAAAATTAAAAAATCAAACACTTTTAGTTGAAACATTAAGGAAATCTCAAAGTGAAAATCTCTTAAAAATGAAACAATTTTTCAATATTCCTGTTACTGTCTCAGAGCATACTACACTGAACTCTTCTAAGGGCATCATCAAAGATCGCACCTTAAAAGGAGAATCTGAAGCAGATATACTTGCATATTTAAAACCTCAAGGTGTTACTGCTGTGAAACGATTCAGGATTAGAAAAGGTGAACAGCTGATTGAAACTAATACCCTTCTACTTACTTTCAATATGGTCACTGTACCAAAATCTTTGAGAATCTTTTATCGCATGGTACCTGTCGAAATTTATGTTCCAAATCCGTTACGGTGTTACAATTGCCAAAAGTACAATCACCATGAGGACAATTGCCCGGAAGACCTAGGGTCCATTTGTGAAAATTGTGGAATGGGTGGTCATGACCACCTCACTTCCAGATGCAAAAATCCAACCAAATGTGTTAATTGCGGGAAAGACCACCTCTCCAGATCAAATAATTGCGAAGTTTGGATGAAAGAAAAGGAAATTATGAAAATTAAAGTTACAAAGAATATTACTTACCTTGAAGCAAAGAAAATACATGAACATAAACCAGAACAAACCTTTTCTAAAATTGTGCAATCAGCTCAACCCACAAAGCCAGAATCAAAAACAATAGAAACTCAATTTGCTGAAAACGACTTCAACATCACAGCCAGTGCTAAAGTTATGATCCCAACAAAATACAAACCTAAAAACCAATCAACAAAATCACCTACAGGAGTATCATCATCTCAGTCTGATTCTTCTAAATTGAACAACGCAAATGAAAAATCAAGATCTAGATCAAAAACAAGAACAAGAACAACAACTAGAGACAACAGTAAATCCCCAAAAACAAAGCAAAAAGAGAAAGCCAATGTTAAACTTACAAGATTACCAGACCAATCAGTCAAAACAGCAAATAAATATGGTCAACTTGAATCTATGGAGTCATAGATTTCACTAAAGAATTAAATATGAAAGTATCCAATATTATATGTATAATTACCCTTTCCTTTATGGTATTAGACATGGATTTTAAACATAAGATAATACAATGGAATTGTCAAGGTTTAAAGGCCAAATTCGAAGAAATTTCGCTCTTACAACAAAAAGAAAACCCATCTATCTTCTGTTTGCAAGAAACTTTTTTAAAAACTGAAGATAAAATATCTTTAAAAGGTTTCAATTCATACCATCACATTCATACAGATTGTCAAAGACCTTCAGGTGGAAGTTCAATATTTGTGAAATCTTCTTGTCCTCAAAGAAAGATCAATCTTAACACTGAATTACAAGCCATAGCTGTTTCAGCTACTTTTGATCGAGAAATCACTATTTGTTCTATTTATATTCCCCCTTCTTTTTCTTTGAAAATTGAACATCTTGATTCTTTATTAAAGCAACTTCCTTCTCCATATCTACTCTTAGGAGACTTTAATGGTCATAATATTCTCTGGGGTAATAAAGAAAATAATTCCAGAGGCGAACTCATCGAAAATTTCATTACAAACAATGATATATGTCTTATGAATGACAAATCAAACACTTATATGCATGATCCAACAGGCTCTTTTTCTTCCATAGATCTTTCCTTTTGCCATCCATCCCTTTTCCTTGACTTTAATTGGTCTGTTTGTAAAGATCAACATCATAGTGATCATTTTCCTATCATCATTAAAAGTAATACTTCCACAGTAGAAGATCATAATCCAAAATGGAAACTAAATAAAGCTAATTGGGAAGCATTTCAATCTTTATGTACTGATAAAATAGCTTTTGAAAATTTCAAAGATTCTTCAGACCCTTTATCCGATTTCACCTCTTCCCTTATTGATATATCTTCTAAATGTATACCAAAGACCTCGACAAATCCAACAAAAAGTAATCCATGGTACAATGATGAATGTAAAGAAGCTATTAAAACAAGGAAAAAAGCTCTAAATAAATTCAAAAAATATCCAACTAAGGACAATTTAAATGAAGTAAAAGTATTTAGAGCAAAGGCTCGCAGAACAATTAAGATATCGAAACGAAAGTCATGGCGTTCTTACGTTTCAAAAATTAATCACAAAACCCCTATAAAAAAAGTTTGGGATATGATAAGAAAAATATCTGGTAAGACAAAGTCACCCAGTTACACCCATTTAAACCATCCCGTTACAGAAACAAAATCAACAAGTAAATTTGATATAGCTGAAACCTTAGGAGAAACATTTCTAAACAATTCATGTTCAAGAAATTACTCTGAAAAATTTCAAAAAGTTAAAGCAGAACAAGAAAAAATTAAACTTAATTTCAAATCTGCAAATACTGAGGAATATAATAATCTTTTTAATTTTGATGAACTTTTGGATGCAATTAAACAATCACATGATTCTGCAACTGGACCAGATGACATACATTATCAAATGATTAAACATCTCCCAGAGAGTTCCCTCCAAGCTCTTTTAAGTATATTTAATCATATATGGACTACTGGTGACTTTCCTGAAGACTGGCGATTAGCCACTGTAATACCTATACCCAAACCAGGGAAAGATCATGCTGAGCCAACCAATTATAGACCTATAGCTCTTACAAGTTGTCTTTGTAAAACGTTGGAAAGGATGATTAATAAAAGGTTGATTTGGTATTTAGAATCCAACAATCTTTTATCACGGTATCAGTCGGGTTTCCGAGCTGGCCGTAGTACAAATGATAATTTAGTTAAATTGGAAACTTTCATACGTGATGCCTTTGTTAAAAAGGAACACGTTGTAGCTGTCTTTTTTGACTTGGAAAAGGCATACGATACCACATGGAGATATGGCATTATGAAAGATATTCATAAACTAGGACTAAGAGGTAGACTACCTACTTTTATTGAAAGCTTCCTTGCTGATCGCGCAATGCAAGTGAGGGTGGGATCCACTCTTTCTGATTTATATGATCAGGAACAGGGGGTCCCACAGGGCGGTGTACTTTCTACAACTCTTTTTAATATTAAAATCAATGATATTGTTATATGCCTAGATAATTTAACAGATTGTTCTCTCTATGTTGACGATTTTTGTATTTGCTTTCGATCAAAAAGTATGCGAACAATTGAAAGGCATCTACGGCAAAACTTAAACAAGATAAAACATTGGGCCACTAATAATGGCTTTAAATTTTCCAAGTCAAAAACACAGTGTGTACATTTTTGTCAATTGCGAAAACAACATGATGATCCAGTTCTTACATTATATGGATCGCCTATTCCTGTTGTACAGGAATACAAATATCTTGGTTTGATATTTGACAAAAAGCTTAGTTTTATCCCGCATATTAAATACTTGAAGGCAAAGTGCCTTAAATCTTTGAACATATTGAAAGTTTTATCTCACACTACTTGGGGTGCAGATCGAACAACACTCTTACAATTATATCGATCTTTGATACGTTCAAAACTAGACTATGGATCCATTGTTTACGGATCAGCAAGAAAATCTTATTTAGCAATGCTTGACCCTATCCATCATCAAGGTCTTAGATTAGCCCTAGGAGCATTTAGAACATCACCTACTGCAAGTCTTTATGTTGAGGCAGATGAACCATCTTTAAATACACGTAGAGAAAAACTTTCTTTACAATATGCTATTAGAATTGCTGAAAATAATTCAAATCCAGCTCATGATGTGACCTTTCAGCCAAAATACACAGATCTTTATGAAAACAAACCAAATTTTATTAAATCTTTTGGCGTCAGAACTTTACCAGTCCTCGAATCTGCAAACATAAACTTTAAAAACATAGATAAAACTTTTACACCAAATGTACCAGCATGGTGTATAAATAAACCAAAACTTATTTTCGATTTACACTCTGGTAAGAAATCAGAAACAAGTCCAATTATCATGAAATCTAATTTCCAAGAGCTAAAATCACATTACATGGAATATAAGCACATTTATACAGATGGTTCAAAAGATGATATGAAAGTAGGATGCGCAGTAATATCTGACGACTTCTCTGAAACTATGCGAATTCCAGATGGGTCCTCAATTTTTACAGCAGAAGCAAAAGCTATTGATTTAGCATTAGACTTTATTGCTGATTGTGAAACTTCAAATAAATTTGTTATATTTTCAGACTCCCTTTCAGTTTTAAAATCTTTAGATGATACGTCTTCAAAAAATCCCCAAATTCAAAAATTACTTGAAAAACATCATGATTTATCAGAATTTAATGAAATAGTTTACTGTTGGATCCCTAGCCACATTGGCATTGCTGGCAATGAAAATGTGGATCAAAAAGCAAAAGATTCATTAATTTTACACCCTACAAACTTTTCAATACCCTATGCAAATTTTAAATCTTTTATCAATAGGTACATTTTAAACAAATGGCAAATTTTATGGAATAACAGTGTTGGTAATAAACTCTTTGAGATTAAACCTGTCATTGGACAATCTCAACCAGTAGTACGAAATGTCAGACAGGAGGAAGTCGTCCTTGCTCGTCTACGTATTGGTCATACAAGGATCACACACTCTTATCTTTTAAAACGAGAGGAGCCACCGTATTGTTTTGGATGTGATACACTCTTTACAGTCCGCCATTTTCTACTTGAATGTGGTGATTTTTCTCATATAAGAAACAAATACTTTCATGTTGATACAATCAAACAATTGTTTAATGATGTACCTATTGATAATGTCTTTTTATTCTTAAAAGAGATTAATCTTTTTAACAAATTGTAGCTATTATTTTCCTTTGAACTGTTTACTTTTTTAAACTTACTTTCATAATATCATTTTTTTTTTTTTTTTTTTTTTTTTTTTTTTTTTTTTTTTAGAAGATCATGTATAGTCATCTGATTAGCCTATGTTGTTGTCAGATATTGTACATGATCTTCGCCGTAAAATGATTACTATTATATCGTCTTTGCTATACTCATGTTTTATGTGTCAAATTGTTAATATTTTAGCTGATCTATTATAGTTTTAATGTTCAGTAATACTTCTCTTACCTAACCTTGATGACGCTAATGACCCAAAAGGGTTGATGCGTCGTTAAACTCCAACTCATCATCATCATTATTCAGATATTATTCGGTTATATATTTTTCAGAGACATTCACAATACCAATGCTTAACAAAATAAAAGAGTCGCGATTATAAGGTTTACAGTGAGCCACTTAAGTTACGCACCATCTTTTCAGAGCCCACATTTTTTGGCGAAAATGCTGGAATCAAACATTCTCTATGGAAATTTACTTATTGACATTTCATCTGTTTGATGATATCGGAAAAATATCGAAATCACTCATGCAAATCTTTCTGCAACGTCAAAGGCAATTTGGACAAAAATGCTCGTGCAACCTGAACGTCTATATTTTCTATTTGCGTTTTGCGCTAGGAATTATCCATGATTGTCGTTGTGACAGAAAAACACCAAAAACAATTGTTTTTAATCAAGTAAAACCTTTTTTGGTCTTTGAAGTTAGAAACACTGTTACGTTTTGAAGAAATGCTCGTTTTGACGTCATATTAACGTCAGTTACAATACCTTCGCGACAGTTTTTGGTATGAGTCACTTGTTGACATAGAAGTATCAAAACACTAAAACATCTTATCGCTGACACGTCTTATAACCTTGGTGGTAGTGACATTATCACTAACGTCAACACCATGACGCCAATAAGTCCATTTATTTTTTACGAAAATAAACGGCGGATACATGGCTGTTAAAAATGAAATTACAAAAGAAGTGTTTTGAGAACTAGTTTACTCAGAATCATACGAATTCTTAACTAACTTTTAAAAAAGTCATAAAATCAACTTTTCAAAGGGAACCGAAATAGTAAAACGTTTAAAAAACTGACAAAGTTAACAAACACATTCCAGTCTTAGATATTGCCAAGAATTAATCGGCTCTTATCTCTTGCATTGCAGAAATTCGACCCTGAAAAAAGTGCAATGTGATCTGAGTTTCATTCGAAATAATGCAATGTGAAATGGTGTTTTGAGGGTAGTGCCCTTCAAGATCCATTTTCTCACTTGCTTGTCATCTGATCACAATTAAATTTCAATGGTTAATGCAAATATGAATGCGCTTAACGCTGGTAGTCTCAGAATGAAATTAGCACATTTCATTTCTGAGTAATTTTACATTTTATAAGTGGTGCGAAACTAGAGTGGCTCAATGTATTTAATTTCTTACCTCGTTTTAATCAAATAATGCATCAATTTTCTTGCATAGAATTCGTTGCGAGAAGCTGTTTAAAGCCGCAAAAATCCATGTTCGTATCACGAGATTCACGTGCTGTTTGAACATGGCTTTTAACTTGACAAAGCCTAAACTGGGCCCTGATTTGTTTGCATGACGTTACACGGCAAAGCGTTGCGGTATTGACTGATCATTTTGCCAATGCTTTTGTTTGCAAAAACGTTGCGTGCGTCTATGGCGTTGTGGCGACGCAATGACGTTCGAAAGTTCGACACTCTGGTGGTAGTAGGCCTGAAATATTTTTTCAAAACAGATGATTTTGAAATAAAAAAAAACAACGGATGACAAAGCGGATGAAAATTTACCAAGCATGCAAAGAGTTAAAAGTAAACCGCAATAAGTTGTGAGAGTTTGATATAGGACTAAGTCACGTGCTGAGTCGCCATTGCATTGGCCAGTTATATACTATCAGGTTACTTAATTTTGAGTTACATTCTGGGCGTGGTTTCGAAAGCATCTATTATGTAAATGAATACATGTCCATATTCCCTCCATATGTTAACTGAATGTCGTAGATTCGACTCCCGCTGTCGTCAATATTTCTCTCTTTCTTCACGTTATAAACTTAAAAAAACGGGCCCATCTTTTTTTATCTACCCCACAAAAAAATGAATCCCCTTGAAGACACTTTGGCTGGATTGAAAAAATATCCACAGGGGTGTTCCATCCCTTGTTTTCTATCTCAGGCCACTGTAGCACTTTCATTAGGTGCATTACGGTACCTTATGAAAGTATATGTGGACCAATTTTAACGGTTATGAAACATTTAAGTGACACTTTTAATTAAAGTTCGTATATCAGGAAGAACCACTCCAAACATCACGATACTTGGACATATATAGATTAGTTTCATCTATTGACCTTATGAAGTCCTGATACAAGCACTAAATATGGAAACCATATAGATTTAATTAATATAATGACCGGGGTGGTGGTCTTGATAAAAACTTGCTAGGCCAAACAATATTTCTAAATACTGCGGATTCAGATCAGCTGGCTTCTAGTGAGGTCATCTGATTAGGTCTGCACTGTTTATAGTTCAATTCGAAGCTTATACTGTTTTTTTGGTTTTAAAAGAACAACAATTGGGTAGAATTGAAATTAGTTGAGGTTGTTTGGCATGGCAATGGTTGAAATATGTTTGAGAGATGTCCATGCCTCCTTTGTCCGAGTGACCGGAAGGAACAGACATCACATGGACCAATGGAATGATTCCTTTTGCCTGATTTCACAACCCGAACCAAATGGATTGGTTGAAATTACTTATCAGCAATATTGCATGCTGGGAAGGCGAGAACTTTAAAACTGAAGATCTCGCCTGTCTTGGGCAGATTTCGGCTTGACTTAGAGAGTGAATTTGGCAAAGGGTTTCGGCATCGGGTTTTAAAAATTATTATTAAATTAAATAAATTATCGCTCCAGTTTAGGACTTGTAAAATAAATTGTCAAAATTGAGGTTTTTATTTTATTGACTTGAAAAAAGAAGAACACAACGCGGAGGAACAGTATTACACTAGTTATTTTGGTGCCGTTCTCAGGATAGAACTGTATCAGTAGTTACGGCGGTACTACACCACCAGGGTTGGTTCTTTTGTCTTTGCCCTCCAGCCAACTTTCCAATTTTTGAGTCATGTTGGTTAATTCTTTATTCTATGAAATCTTATTATTCAGTATCCTTTTTTCGGCTATTCTTGTTAAAAAGAGAATAATTCTATTTTCTTTTTTTTTTGGTTGGGTGTGGTTTATTTTCTAATCACTAAACGTTTTGCTCATCTTTCGCCTTTTTACTTTTGCCGATATACTGGTATGCCCTCAACTTTGAGGATTATCACCAGTGAAATAGTAGAGGAAATATCGAAACAGATGAGTTGGAGAAGTATATAAGAGACAGGAAAGACCGAAGTATGTAGAGAGAGAGAGAGAGAGAGAGAGAGAGAGAGAGAGAGAGAGAGAGAGAAATAATTGCAAAAATAGTTTGATGAATTGAGTCTACAGAGTGCTTGATCTTCGTGACCTGGGGCTTGAAGATATCGAGTGACTCTGTCAGACATGTTTGACACCCTTCTCTGTTACCTGGATTTCTGGCATGTCATTTTCCAGGCTTTGTAAGAGGTCTAAAAAGTATTCACAGAGGATTGAGAGTTTCATTGGGATTTGTTTCGAGAAGACAGAATGGAAGTGATCATTTAAGAGGTTGCCTATTTGTTCAGGGTCTGTAACAGTGGATCCATTTTTTCGTCAGTGTTTTGATACATGTATAGTCAGTTTTCTTGTGTTAAATGAAAGTGAAGGTTTTTTTTAGAAATGGAGAATTTTTCTTTAGGGGAATGTCCATCTTTATGTATAATCAGGTCTTCCACAAAGTCCAAATAAGCCTTTCTACTAGAGCGTTGGATAATGTGTTTGTGTGATTCCTAAAATGCTGCGAAATAAAAAGCTTTGATAAAACAGTAAGGTCTGTGTACAGTTTATCCCGTTTCGCCATCAATCGTCTAGCTACATTGTTAACTAATCCAAGGTTGCAGTGGCGGATTTAGGGGGGGGTGCTTTGGGTGCTTCAGCACCCCCAGCTGAGTCCATGGTAAAAAAATCTTAACCTTCCTTTTTTCTTCTCAATTTACGGTAGGTACCTTTTTGCAAGTTCTGTAAGCCCGGTGTAGAAGTCAGCACCCTAGAGATTAAAACGGCTGTTAACTGTCACACCTAATCATAAAATTAAGTTTGAGCAAATCAGCTGACCGACTGCGTAACCAGGCAACTTAAGATCTAATTGAATAGCCTTATCTTCAAGTCAGTGCGAAAAAGAGAATTTCTAAACTCTGATACATTTTGTGTAACTTGAGAACCCTTAAATTATTTGTTCAATATTGGAAATGATAATCCTGCAGGAAGGATATGCTTAGCGGTCATGTATTTGAAGTTTGACAATTTTTCATATGTAATGTATATTTTCACGCGTCATGGCCACCGACACCACGCACGCGACCTGATAGAATACCCGTGGTCTATTTTAAAATTGTCGGTGTCTTTGATCATGAATCACCACTGGTGGTAACACCACTGAAAACATTAGCAAACAGTCTGGACTCAGATCAGGCCCAAAATTTTGATAAGGTTTGAAACTGCTTGGAATAATGACGTTTGAAAACATGAACTCGGTCCGTGACATGAAATATATTTTAAAAGAAGTTAATATAAAAGTCTGTAGATAACAAACACAGCGAAATATCACTCAGCATGCAGAGTTGATACACAAGCATGTTGACATAAATACTGGGTTTGCGACCAGGTAAGGGACAATCCAGTTTGCTCAGCTAAGGAGACTACCTGTGGTATAAAAATTTTTGCCTGAGGTAGGTTTATCTGATACAATTTTGTCAGACGAATGGCAGTCTGATCGGTGCCTTTGTTGTTCGCTAGCAGCAGGGACTTTCTATACCAACAGGACTGAAATCAAGTTTTCTCGCAGCTATCTCCCATACTATGAATTTTTCAAAGGATATAGTTTTAAAATCGACGGTAGAATTAGCCTTTTTCCCCAACCACATTATTCTTTTAAAAAATTGCCGCAGACATTTGCCTTGCTGCTCTTTCCATGACCTGTTAGCAGTCTTGCTGGGGTCTTCATGATGCGTTGACAAACGCGGATGCGTGTTCTTATTTGGGTCATCCAAGCCAGAGCCTTTGCAGGGCAACATTGCGTGGTATAAGACACCTTTTTTTAAAAAAAAATGACATAGCACACGCGCGTATCAGCAATGCTAGTCTGTGCATATCGTGCGTGCATGACACTGCAGCAAAATCAGGTTTCCTCGCCACAACCTCCCATAAAGTAAAATTTTAAAAAAGGATATAGTTTTAAAATCGGAGGGTATAATTAGTCATGAGCACTTCTTGATGCTTTTTCTCCAACCACAATTTTCTTCTTAAAAATCGCCACAAACATTCGCTTTGATGCTTTTTACATGACCTGTTCTAAGTTTTGCTGGAGTCTTCATTTTTTTCTGGCAAACACGGATGCGCACTCTAATTCAGGTCATCAAAGTTTCAGCCTTCTCTGGGCGACATTGCGTGCGATAAGACGTTGTTTTTTTAATTAATTTAAAATTGCACATCAGAATTTGACACTATCGCACCAGCGATGCTAGTCTTGCATATAGTGCGCGTGTGTGTGTGTGTGTGTGTGTGTCAACTCTGTGGGACGTGTGGGTCTGCCTAGCGATCAGGCTGTCACGGGTTCGCTCTTCCTGTCCAGCTCCATTCTATTGTTGAAATTGGCCATGAACTATTATCTACAGTCATTCCCATTCTTCTTTTGAAAGAAGGACAGTTGTCAGTTACTGGCAAAACCCGACTCCAGGCCCTTTTGTATCTATTAGATGGGAGCATTTAATAATTTCACTACATTCGCCTCCAATCAACTGGGCAATAATCTAAATGCGGACCCAGTTGAGTAGCAACATGTGCCCAAAAACTCATGTGAGGTTTAAGTATACCAATGGTCAAACGTTCATCACGGCATATTCCGTTCTCGTTTTCAAAGAAGTATGTCTGCGGACCAATTTTAGTCAAATTACGTATAAAGCATCATCAGGTATGAAAGGGGAAATGATGCATGTGTTTTTTTTTTTGGCTGATTAGATTGGAACTCTGGTATATATAAATGTATAATGGGAAAACTTAAAATCCTCTTCTCTGAAACGGCGAGACCCACAGCTTACAGATTTATGTCTTGAATCATTTATGTTATTTCTGTCTTGTTTTTGTTATGCTTTCGTGCGCGTATGTTTATTGATGCCTTGTGGTCACCTGCTGGGAAAGGGCTGACCTCTTCGCTCTCGATTGTGATGTCTAATTGTGAAGTTGTCGCTTTCCCATTGTAATCCTGGGTCAGGATCTTCTCTGAAACCATGACACCCACAGCTTGTAGTCCCTTAAATTCTGCCAACCTTGCATCTTGGGTCTAAGTAAGAAAAAGGGCAAATACTTACAATAATTTGGCTTTAATAGCTCCCATATTCATAAGGCTTAAATGAAATGTATGTGTGGTTCCTGTTGCCTACCTACCCTAATTTTTTTAACCCTACCCTAAACATTAAAATGGTCTTTGGAGAAAAAATACCTAAAATGGGCACTTTTTCAGATTTTGTCACCATTTTCCTTGTTAAATGTTATAACAAAATTTAATAATTTCCCTACCTGCCTACCCTAAATTTTGTTGGTATGCAACAGGAACCACACATATATTTCATTTAGGCCTAATAGGGAAACACTTTTTTAAACAAATCTTCTGTCCACAGCTAATACTTTTAATATGTAGCAAAGTTTAGTGTCTTGTGTTTTCTATACGTTAACCCAACCACGCACCTGGGATCCTAATTGATTACTCGCCAGGCAAATTTGCTTTTTTAAACAAAATAAAATAAAATAAAAAATCCTCTGAAACCAGAAGGCCAAATGTTCAGGGGAGTGGTATATAGGCTAATTGAGTCTCTTGCTTAGAACTATGGGATACAGTTCTATATGGAAACTGATTTGTGCTATAAGTGTCTGTAATACATTGACTGTTGGTGTCCACCAATCAAGCACTCCCAGCATTAGTGGTCCTGGATCCGCCACTGGGTTGTCTGTCTTTAGTTTTGACTGCTTTGTGTGGAGTAAACTTATTTATGGCTCTTTCCAGCTCCGAAGTTATATTGCCCCATAACTGGTTTGCCGATGGGCTGAAATATCGATTTTTTTCTGTACTTTAGCCCTTTCCATTCAGCCTTTTTATTGAGAGGGTTTTTTCATGGGATCTGCTTATTTCTCAACGGCTTGATTTTGTTTCAGTCTTACAGGTCTTGTGAATCTTCAAAAAGAATTCTAAAACTCTTCATGATCTAAATGACAGTGACGAGAAAACCAAAATACTGAAAACCCCATCATAAAATTCCAACCGAGTCAAAAGTTATGCAAGTTTCAAAATTATGCAAATTAGCATATAAGCCCCGCCCACATTATTGTTTCGAGATGATTTTATCAAAATGTCATAGTTTATGTAGTGTGATTTCTAAGCAATTAAAAACAGCACAAGTAGGCTTTTATGTGCAAATGTTGTATTTTTTCATATTGAATCATTTACAGCAAATAAAATATTAAATAATGTTAAAATAAATGAAATATATTAAATTTAATATTTCAAAAAGCTCAAATGACGTCATATGAGCCTCTCGCATATTTTCATCTAACTAAATTTTGAAACCTTCATAACTTGGTAACTATTTTGAATTTTTTATGGGGCTTTCGGCTTTCTGTTTCTCTCTATACTGGATTTTCAATCAATAGGAGTTTAAAAAAAGTGTTTTTGAAGGTTCACAAGACCTTTAAGCAATTTTAGCTCAACATGAGCTATACGAGCTTGTAAATCGGGCTTGCTATGTGTTTTTGTATCTGAAGATTGGGATTTGAATCAATAATAAGGCATTGAAGGGTCTCTAGAGAGTTGAGTTGTATGTTCTATACTGGAATCCAACCCATACTGACTCAGCATTTTCATCTTCAATAACCTATTGCTGTTCTATAATTATTTCAGTTTTTTTTCCATTTTTAGGATATATACCTTTGAGTATTTGATTTGTTTGCTCAATAAGACCAATATCTCTCTCATATGGAGCTTCTTTTCTGCATCCTTCAGCTTCTTTTCCTTCTGGTTCAGGTCGCTACCTTGGATTTAATCATCTGGGCCAAGTTGTATAAACGTTTTGATTGGTTAATCGCCTGTTACAATGTAACGTCAAACCTGATTGGTCAAAATTTTAACAGACCGTTAATTTAACAAGTGATTCACTAATCAAATAGTTTATGCAACTGGGCCCTGTTCTTCTATGGAGCAGCTTGTTCGGCCAGGATTCTCATAAGGATAGAGGGATAACAGAGACTGTTCAGAAGCACACCCGTTTTCCGCAGCAGGCTTAGGCCAGATATTTTTATTAGTTGATTTACGAACCCTCCTTCTGTAATTTTCCGGAAAGTAGGAAAAAAATAAAATTTAATTTCTAAAAAAAAAATTATTTTATCCGCCGACTCTAAATATTATTTGTTTCGATGAAAAAAATAGTTAATTTTTGAGGTTCTGTCTGTGTATTTTTGAGAGTGACACAGTAAAAAGTGATTGTCCTGTCCAGATTTTTAGGAAAATGTTAGATATTTAAAAAATTAATACACACTGTTGGTTTGCCTTTCTAGTTTTACTGTTTTTTTCTGGAGATATTAAAAATAGCTCTGAGCTTCAGAGCTTTTTTATTTATTTTTTTTCGCCCCCCCCCCCCCCCGCCCCCCCCCCCCCCCGACCTTAAATCTGAAAAAAAATTCCCGTAAATCAACTGGCCCTAGTCTAGTGCGCTTTTTTTGCCCTTGGTCTCCCTATTGTGTGTGACATCTGCTCCGTTTAAGTATTAGAGTCACACTGCTGAGAGAGCGGTCAGGATCTTGCTCCATAATTTTCACCACCTCATTCTGGACCAGGCCTCGAGGTTATAAAACTTAAGTTCATTCTCAGACTCAAAATAAAGCATAATGATTGGCTGCTTGCAGACATGCATAGTATAGTGGTGATGGTCTGCGTATGTGAGTGCATGTGTGGGGCTCAGAGATAGGGTGTCGTCGCTTCAGTGCTATAGTGTTCTAAGTGACATTTTGGTCAAAATTGAGTTATGCATACCGTTGGAAAGGGAATCAAATGTTCTATCTACTGGTAAAGATTTCATTGCCTATCTCTTTCCAGTACGCTTAAATTCGCTTAATTATGATAGAAGCTCACACATTTAAGATGCATTATTGAAACAATGGACAATCAAGTTATCAAGTTTCGCAGCCAAATTACCATGCGAAATAATATGCGAACAGTTCACGTTGATATATTTCACCTTTTTAAGAAGAAACAAACATGCTGGATATAAAAACCATGATGCCCCAGCATCTCACCACTAAGCTTTTCATGCTACATTTGAGGCGCTATTCTTAAAAATGCCGATTGTTTGATCCTCGCTCATAGTCAAGGAAGGTACTTGGCTGATATGTCATTGATGACATTGATGTCATCTACGAGTCAGATGCTTACCTCGACAGACTGTATACGTCAGTTGGTACCAAGTGATGTCCACGAGTATAAGGTAAGGGATTGACGATTCACATTTTTCGTACTGCACGGTGGTCCGTTTGCTATATGGCAATCTAGGAGATAATGCATGAATAAGTTAGGGGTCTTTCATGCAAACCGAACATTTATGTGTCTTGATCCACTAAGGATGGGGTTGGCACGCCGTTAAACCGGTTTAAGCCCTCCAGCAAAATAGTTTTACTGACCGTTCCAAGGCGGTACTTCTTTTGTGGATCATTTGTGTTATTTATGTCTTGTGTTTTTCATGCTTTCGCGTCTGTTCATTGGTGCCTTGTGGTCACCTGAAGGGTAAGGGCTGACCTCTTGGCTGTTGTTTATTGTGATTTTGTTACTTTCCCATTTGGTATCCTGTGACAGGTGTGGTACTTGATTGTATCGATTCTTGATCATTGCTGTCTTTCTTACTTTCATTACACAGTGTACAATAAACCATATTTGTTATTTTATATACTAAAAGTAAGTAATGGTGCAAAGATCAGGAATCGATACAATCAAGTACCACACCTGACCCAGGATACCAATGGGAAAGTGACAAACTTACAGAAGACACCACAAACGAGAGCCAAGAGGTCAGCCCTTTCCCAGCAGGTGACCACAAAGCACATATAAACAGACGTGCACAAAACATAGCAAACACAAGACAGAACAAAAACATAAAAGATCCACAAAAGAAGTACCGCACAGGTGTAACGTAGAAAACGGCGACGCGTGGAAAAGGTGGACATTGTGGCCACTGCGCATGCGCAATCATATTCGCTCCGCCCACCTTAGTAACGGTCATTGCGCATGCTCCGTGTATTAAAACGTATTCGCTGTTGCTACAACTGTCGTGTATACGGACATCGACCCGTTACTTGGGAAAACGGATCACAATAAATTTTGCGAACGACATATTGGGGTTTTATGTTGATTATCATTAATAATGATACGAGAATAAAGAGCCAAATTGAAATGTAAGAGAATAATGAATTCCTAAAAATGAAAGAATAAATATATTATTAAATGAATAACAGAAAATAATAAGCACTAGGCTATTTTGGAGGATCCTTTCCCCATCTCTATAGCTCCGCACATAGCCTATAGCGTCACATTTAAGGACATAACCGAACACTGCAGAGTCTGATCAGACGCTGGAGAGCTCGGCGTCTGATCAGGGTTTCACTGTTTGCTGACTGGAATGATAAATGATAGAAACAAAAAAAAATAATGCAAGCCCTATCATTGGGAATTGACTTGCCCAACGAATACGATAGTAATTCGCCTGAAAGGTTTAATATCGACGGTTCTTGTTAACATGTAGTTCTGTCAATCATAGAAAAGGGGGTCATAGCGCGACAGCAGCGCGGAAAAAGTAGACATAGCGCAGCAGCGTGGAAAAAGAACACACAAAACAGCAGCGGGGAAAGAGAAGATATGGCGCAGCAGCGTGGAAAAAGTAGACATGGCGCAGCAGCGTGGAAAAAGAAGACACAAAACAGCAGCGGGGAAAGAGAAGATATGGCGCTACAGCGTGGAAAAAGTAGACATGGCGCAGCATGGTGGAAAGAGTAGATATGGCACAGCAGCGCAGAAAAAGAAGCCATAGCGCAGCAGTGTGGAAAGAGAGTACATGGCGCAGCAGCGTGGAAAAATTAGTCATAGTGCAGCAGAGTGGAAAAAAGTAGTCTTATCACAGCAGCGTTTAAAAAGTAGTAAAGGAAAAAGCGTAGAAAGAGTTGTCATTGCGTAGCAGCATGGAAAAGGTCGATATAGTGCAGCACCTTTAATAAGATAGAATGCCGCAGCATGGTGGAAAGAATATACAGATCTCAATAGACATAGAGTAGCAGCGTGGAAAAAGTAGACAGCGCAGCAGTGTGGAAAGAGCAGCAATGACGCAGCAGACATGGCGCAATGTTCAGCGAGGAAAAAGTATACACGGGGCAGCAGTGTGGAAAAAGAAGACGTGGAGCAGCAGTGTTGTAAAAGTAGATATGGCGCAGCACCATGAAAAAAGTAGACATTGTGCAGCAGCATGGAAAGAGTAGACATGGCACAGCAGTGTGGAATAAGTAGACATTGCGCAGCAGTGCAAAAAGAGCAGACATGGAGCAGCAGCGTGGAAAATGTAGACGTGGCGCAACAATGAGGAGAGAAGACACATGTCGCAACTATGTGGAAAAAGTAGACATGGCACAGCAGTGTGTAATAAATAGACATGGTGCGGCAGCGTGGAAAAGTAGACATGGCGCAGCTTGGTTGAAAGAGTAGACATGGCGCAGCAGCGTGGAAAAAGTAGATATGGCGAAGCAGTGTGGAAAGAGTAGACATAGCGCATCAGCGTGGAAAAGTAGATATAATGCAGCAGCGAGGAAAAACTAGACATGGCGCAGCAGCATGGACAAAGGAGACATTGCAGAGGAGGCTGAAAAAGGGTAGACATGGCACAGCAGCATGTAAAAGTTGACATAACTTAGCAGTGTGGAAAAAGTAGACATGGCGCAGCAGAGTGGAAAGAGTAGACATTTCGCAGAAGACAAAGTGCAGCAGCGTGGAAAAAGTAGACATACATGTAGCGTAGCACCGTGGAAAAGGTAGACATGGGGCAGTAATGTGGTAAGAGCAGACATGACGCAGCAGCATTGAATAATTATACATGGCGCAGCATTGTGGAAAAATTAGACAGGGCACAGCAGCAAGGAAAAAGTAGAGACATTGCGCAGCAGTGTGGAAAGAAAAGAAATGTTGCAGCAGCGCGGAAAAAGTAGACATTGCGCAGCAGCGTTGAAAAAGTAGACATGATACAGCAGTGTGGAAAGAGTAGACGTTGCGCAGCAGCGTGGGAAAAGTAGATATGGCGCAGTAACGTGGAAAGAGTAGACATGGCGAAAGAGCGTGAAAAAGTAAGTATGACGCAGCAGAATGGAAAGAGTAGACATGGCGCAGCAGCGTGGGAAAAGTAGATATAGGGCAGCAGTGTGGAAAGAGTAGACATAGCGCAGCAGCGTGGAAAATGTAGACATGGCGCAGCAGCGTTGAAAAAGTAGACATGACACAGCAGTGTGGAAATAGTAGGCATGGCACAGCCGTATAGAAAAAGTTGACATGGCAAAACATGTGGAAAGAAGAGAAATGTCGCAGCAGCGTTTAAAAAGTAGACGACACAGCAGTGTGGAAAGAGTAGACGTGGCGCAGCAGCGTAGAAAAAGTAGACATGGCGCAGTAGCGTGGAAAAGTAGACATGGCGCAGCCATGCGGAAAAAGTAGATACATTGCAGAAGCGTAGAAACATTAGACATGGTATAGTCGTGTGGAAAGAAGAGACATGTCGTAGCAGCGTGGAAAAACCTGAACTAGCACAGCAATTTCGAAAAAGTAGACACAGCATAGCAACGTAAAAAAGGAGATATGGCACATGCGTTGAAACAGGAGACATGACACAGCAGTGTGGAAAAGTAGACAGGGTGCAGCTTGGTGAAAAAGTAGACACGGCACAGCAGCGTGGAAAAAGGAGACATGGCGCAGCAGTGTAGAAAGAGTAAACATATGGCAGCAGCGTGGAAAAAGTAGATACAGTGCAGAAGCGTGAAAAATTAGACATGGCGCAACAGTATAGAAAAGGAGACACAGCATATGAGTGTGGAAAAGGTAGACATGGTACAGTAGCATGGAAAAGTAGACGTGGCGCAGCATCGTGGAAAAAGTAGACCTGGTGCAGCAGCGTGGAAAAAGAAGAGACATGGCGCAACAGTGTGGAAAGAAGAGAAATGTTGCAGCAGCGCAGAGAAGGTAGACATGGCACAGCAGTGTGGAAAGAGTAGACATGGCGCAAGAGCTTGGAAATAGTAGACATAGCACAGTAGCGTGGAAAGAGTAGACATAGCGCAACCCTGTGGAAAGAGTGGACATGGCACAGCAGCTTGGAAAAAGTTGACGTGACGCAGCAGTGTGGAAATAGTAGACATGGCACGGCTGTGTGGAAAATGCAGATAAGGCGCAACATGTGGAAAGAAGAGACATGCAACAGCAGCGTGGAAAAAGTAAAACTAGCACAGCAATGTGGAAAAAGTAGACACAGCACAGCAGCGTTAAAAGGAGACTAGGCACATGCGTTGAAAAGGTAGACATGGCTTGGCAGTAGACATGGCACAGCAGCGTGGAAAAAGTAGACATGACGCAGCAGTGCGAAAAGTAGAAATGGCGCAACCATGTGGAAAATGTAGACATGGTGCAGCCATACGGAAAATGTAGACATGGCGCAACAGTGTGAAAAAAGTAGACATGACGCAGCAGCGAGGAAAACGTACCGATTGCACAGCAATGTGGAAAAAGTAGACATGGCGCAGCAACATGGAAAAAGGAGACATTGCACAGGAGTGTGGAAAAAGTAGACATGGCGCAGCAGTGTGGAAAGAGTATACATCAACAGTAGACAAAGCGCAGCAGCGTGGAAAAAGTAGACATAACGAAACAGCGTGGAAAAGGTAGACATGGCGCAGTACCTTTTCCATGATGCTCCACTTTGCCTCCATTTTCCACGCTGCTGCGCTATGACTACTTTTTCAACACTGCTGTGTTATGTCTACCTTATTCACGCTGCTGTGCTATGCCAACATTTTCCATGATGCTCCACTATGTCTCCTTTTTCCACGCTACTGTGCTATGACTACTATTTAAACGCTGTGCTGCGCTATGTTTTAACTTTTCCATGAAGCTCCACTATGTCTCCTTTTTCCACTCTGCTGCGCTATGACTACTTTTTTCCACGTTGCTGCGCTATGTCTACCTTTTCCATGATACTACATTATGGCTACTTTTTCAACGCTGCTGCGCCATATCTACCAAAAGTCATGATGCTCCACTATGTCTACTTTTTCCATGCTGCAGACCTATCACTACTTTTTCCACGCTGCTGCGCTATGACCTCATTTTCCATGATACTCCACTTTGACTACTTTTTCTGGGCTGCTGTGCTATCACTACTTCTTCCACGCTGCTGCGCTATGTCTTACTTTCCCATGATGCTTCACTGTGACTACTTTTTCAACGCTGCTTTACTGCGACTACTTTTTCAACGCTGCTGCGCTATGTCTACCTTATTCACGCTGCTGTGCTATGACTGCATTTTCCATAATGCTCCACTATGACTACTTTTTCCGCTCTGCTGCGCTATGACTACTTTTTTCACGCCGCTGAGCTATGTCTATCTTGTCCATGATGCTCCACTATCAGTACTTTTTCCACGCTGCTGCGCTATGACTTCATTTTCCACGCTGATGCGCTATGTCTACCTTTTCCATGATACTACGTTAGGGCTGCGCTATGTCTATCTTGTCCATGATGCTCCACTATCACTACTTTTCCACGCTGCTGTGCTATGACTTCATTTTCTACGCACTATGTCTACCTTTTCCATGATACTACGTTATGGCTACTTTTTCCAAGCTGCTGCGACATATCTACTTTTTCCATGATGCTCCACTATGTCTACTTTTTCCATGCTGCAGCGCTATCACAACTTTTTCCACGCTGCTGCGCTATGTCTACCTTTTCCATGGTGCTCCACTATGACTCTTATTCCACACAGCTGCGCTATGACTACCTTTCCCATGATGCTCCACAATGCCTACTTTTTCAACGTTGCTGCGCTATGTCTACTTTTTCCACGCTGCTGCGCTGTGACTCCCTTTTCCATAAAACTCCACTATGTCTACTTTTTCCACGCTGATGCGCTGTGACTTCCATTTCTATGATGCTCCACTATGTCTACTTTTTCCACGCTGATGCGCTGAGACTACCTTTTCAACGCTGCTGCGCTATGTCTTCCTTATTAACGCTGCTGTGCAATGACTACCTTTTTCATGATGCTCCACTATGTCTGCTTTTTCCACGCTGCTGCGCTATAGCTACTTTTTCCATGATGCTCCACTATGTCTCCTTTTTTCACGCTGCTGTGCTTTGACTACTTTTTTAAACGCTGCTGCGCTATGTCTACCTTTTCCATGATGCTCCACTATGTCTCCCTTTTCCATGCTGCTGTACTATGACCACTTTTTAAACGCTGATGCGCTATGTCTATCTTTTCCATGATGCTTCACTATGTCTCCTTTTCCACGCTACTGCGCTATGATTACTTTAACAACACTGCTGTGCTTTGTCTACCTAATTCACGCTGCTGTGCTATGACTCCTTTTTCCATGATGCTCCACTATGACTACTTTTTTCCACGCTGCTGCGCTATGACTACTTTTTCCACACAGCTACGCTATGTCTATATTTTCTATGATGCTCCACTATGACTACTTTTTCCACGCTGCTGCGCTATAACTACATTATCCACGCTGCTGCGCTATGGCTACTTTTTCCATGATACTACATTATGGCTACTTTTACCACGCTGCTGAGCTATTACTACTTTTTCCATGATGCTCCACAATGTCTACTTTTTCAAAGCTGCTGCGCTATGTCTTCTTTTTCTACGCTGCTGCACTGTGACTCCCTTTTCCATGCGGATGCTCCACTGTGTCTACTTTTTCCACACTGATGCGCTTTGACTACTTTTTCCACGCTGCTGCGCTTATCTACCATTTCCATAATGCTCCACTATGACTACTTTTCCACGCTGCTACGCTATGTCTATCTTTTCTATGATGCTCCACTATGTCTACTTTTTCCACGCTGCTGCGATATGACTACTTTTTCAACACTGCTGTGCTATGTCTACCTTATTCACGCTGCTGTGCTATGACAACCTTTTCCATGATGCTCCACAATGAGTACTTTTTCAACACTGCTGTGCTATGTCTACTTTATTTACAATGCTGTGCTATGACAACCTTTTCAACGCTGCTGTGCTATGACTACTTTTTCCATGATGCTACACTATGACTACTTTTTCCAGAGAGCGGCGCTATGAATTCTTATTCTATAATGCTCCACAATGTCTACTTTTACAACGTTGCTGCGCAATGTCTTCTTTTTCTAAGCTGATGCGCTGTGACTCCCTTTTCCATGATGCTCCACTATGTGTTCTTTTTTCCACGCTGATGCGCTATGACTACTTTTTCTACGCTGCTGCGCTTGTCTACCATTTCCATGATGCTCCACTATGACTACTTTTTCCACGCTGCTGCGCTATGTCTATTTTTTCCATTATGCTCCACTATGACTACTTTTCCCACACTGCTGCGCTATGACTACTTTTGCAATGCTGCTGCGCTATGTCTTCCTTATTCACGCTGATGTGCTATGACTTCCTTTTCCATGAGGCTCCACTGTATCTCCTTTTTCAACGCTGCTGCGATATATCTACCTTTTTCATGATGCTCCACTATGAGTACTTTTTCTACGCTGCTGCGATATGACTTCTTTTCAACACTGCTGTGCTATGTCTACCTTATTCACGCTGCTGTGCTTTGACAACCTTTTCCATGATGCTCCAATATGAGTACTTTTTTCAACACTGCTGTGCTATGTCTACTTTATTTACACTGCTGTGCTATGACAACATTTTCAATGCTGCTGTGCTTTGACTACTTTTTCAACGCTGCTGCGCTATTTCTATCTTTTCCATGATGCTCCACTATGTCTCCTTTTCCACGCTGCTGCGCTATGACAACTTTTTGAACGCTGCTGCGCTATGTCTTCCTTACCCATGACGGTTGTTTCCACGCTGATGCGGCTATGTCTATCTTTTCCATGATGCTCCACTATTTCCACGCTGCTGCGCTAAGTCTACGTTTTCCACGCTGATGCGGTTTGTCTCTTTTTCCAAAGGCTGCTCGTTTATGTTTACTTTATCCATGCTGCTCTACTATTTCTTTTTTTTCACGATGCTGCGCTATGTCTACCTTTTCAATGATTCTCCACAATGACTACTTTTTCCACGCTGTTGCGCTATGACTATTTTTCCACGCCGTCCCACTAAGTCTACCTTTTCAATGATGCTCCACTATGTTTTCTTTTTCCACGCAACTGCGCTATGTCTTCTTTTTCTACGCTGCTGTGCTGTGACTCCCTTTTCCATGCGGTTGCTCCACTATGTCTACTTTTTCCACGCTGCTGCGCTATGACTACTTTTTCAACGCTGCTGCGCATATCTACCATTTCCATGATGTCCACTATGACTACTTTTTCCACGCTGCTGCGTGATGGCTACTTTTTTCCACGCTGCTGCGCTATGTCTACCTTTTCCATGATGCTCCACTATGACTACTTTTCCCACACTGCTGCGCTATGACTACTTTTTCAACGCTGCTGCGCTATATCCTCCTTATTCACGCTGCTGTGCTACGATTTCCTTTTCCATTGGGCTCCACTATGTCTCCTTTTTCAACGCTGCTGCGATATGTCTACCTTTTCCATGATGCTCCACTTTGAGTACTTTTTCTACGCTGCTGCGATATGACTACTTTTTCAACACTGCTGTGCTATGTCTACCTTATTCACGCTGCTGTGCTATGAAAATCTTTTCCATGATGCTCCACTATGAGTACTTTTCATACGCTGCTGCTAAATGACTACTTTTTCAATACCGCTGTTCTATGTCTACCTTATTCACGCTGCTGTGCTATGACAGCCTTTTTCCACGCTGCTGTGCTATGATAACTTTTTAAACGCTGCTGCGCTTTTTCTATCTTTTCCATGACGCTTCACTATGTCTCTTTTTTCCACGCTGCTGCGCTATGACCACGTCTTAAACGCTGCTGTGATATGTCTTCCTTTTTTCATGATGCTCCACTATGTCCCCTTTTTCCACACTGCTGCGATATGACTACTTTTTCAACACTGCTGCGCTAAGGCTACCTTATTGACGCTGCTGTGCTATTACAACCTTTTTCATGATGCCCCACTATGTCTCCTTTTTCCACGCTGCTGTGCTATGACCACTTTTTAAACGCTGCTGGGCTATGTCTTCCTTTTCCATGCTGCTCCACTATGTCCCCTTTTTCCACGCTGCTGCGATATGACTACTTTTTCAACACTGCTGCGCTAAGGCTACCTTATTGACGCTGCTGTGCTATGACAACCTTTTTCATGATGCTCCACTATGCCTCCTTTTTCCACGCTGCTGTGCTATGACTACTTTTTCAAAACTGCTGTGCTATGCCTATCTTATTCACGCTGCTGTGCTATGCCAACCTTTTCCATAATGCTCCACTATGTCTCCCTTTTCCACGCTGATGTGCTATGACTACTTTTTAAACGCTACCTTTTCTATGATGCTCCACTTTGACTACTTTTTCCATGCTGCTGCGCTATGACTACTTTTCCCACGCTGCTGCGCTATGTCTACTTTTTACACGCTGCTGCGATATGACTACCTTTTCCATGATGCTCCACTATGTCTACTTTTCCACGCTGATGTGCTATGCCTATACCTTTTCCATGACTCTCCACTATGACTTCTCTTTCAACGCTGCTGCGCTATGACTGTTGTTTCCACGCTGCTGCGGCTATGTCTACCTTTTCCATGATGCTCCACTATATCCATTTTTTCCACGCTAAGTCTACGTTTTCCACGCTGATGCCGTTTGTTTCTTTTTCCAAGGCTGCTCGACTATGTTTATTTTATCTATACTGCTCTACTATTTCTTTTTTCCACGATGCTGCGCTATGTCTACCTTTTCAATGATACACCACTATGACTACTTTTTCCACGCTGCTGCGCTATGACTATTTTCCCACGCCGTCCCACTATGTCTACCTTTTCTATGATGCTCCACTTTGTCTTCCTTTTCCACGCTGCTGCGCTGTATCTACCGTTTCCATTTTGCTCCTGCGCTATGTCTACTTTTTCCACGCAGCTGCGCTATGTCTTCTTTTTCCACTCTGCTCCACTAAGACTTCTTTCGTACGCTGATCCAGGAATTTTCGTCGGTGGGGGGGGGGGGGGGGGGTGGGGGTCCAGGTCAATCTGACAAAAAAGCTAGTAATCAGCTTATTTTACAGAAGTTGAATGGTTAATTTCAAAGAAAACGATTATTTTTTAAGGTTCCGGAGGGGGTCCAACTTTTTCCAAGTGGGGTGGTCCAACTTTTTCCAGGGCGGGGGCAATTGCTTATTCCCTATAGAACCTCATCTAACTTGTGATTTTCCAGGGGGGTACGGACCACCTGCCCCCCCCCCCCCCCCCCCCCCCCCCCTGGATCCGCGCTTGACTTTTTCCACTTTTCTCACGCTGCTGTGGTGTGTCTACTTTTCCACGTTGCTCCCCCCTCCCCCCGAAGACAATTCCTAGATTCGCGCATACATGTACAATTTTACATATATTGTATCTGTACATTTACCATTTTCTCGTGAGTTGGAAAGGAAGAGAATTCGACTATTGGCATACCAATCGTGTTGGCTCAGTTCTTAGCGCCGCCCATACATTATAAGTAACGCCCACTTCACAACGCGCATGCGCATTAGCCTTTATGTCTCCTTTTTCCACGGTCTCCGTTTTCTACGTTACAGCGCCTTGGAACGGTCAGTAAAATATTTTACTGGAGGGCTTAAACCGGTTTAACGGCGCCAACCTCACCCTTAATTCAGATGTGGATCAAGACACATAGATATTTGGTTTGCATGAAAGACCCCTAACTTATCAATGCATCATCTCCTAAAACATATAAATCAAGATATAACAAGGAGATAAAGCAAGGATAAGGACTCAACAGTAAATTAAACTGAATACCAGAGCAAAAGAAATCCAACAGGTAAACCCAGTATATTCTGCTAAACGGTAAACATGTACATAATAGGGGTTGTATAATCAGGATCTGTACTCTTTGCTATGATATGAGACAATCTTCAGGGACTTGATAGAAATTTTGACCAGCAAACCTTTGAATACAAATTGGGCACTTCCATACGTCGTCAAACCGTTTCCGACCTACAACAATGCGATTTCAATTTTTCTCATTTATGCGAACAGAGACTGTACATTTGGAATAGGTTATCTCACATAACTAGAATCTCATTTCAAGAAGCAGCGATGGCTCTGGTGAGTCTGTGCACTGGTACAGGCTCGCAGGGGCATTCATTGCTTGATAATCCGATAAATACATAATAAAAAGCTTTCCGATTTGTCTCTAATGAGGCGATTCTGTACATTGGCATAAACTCTCTATCAAGACTATACATTATTACAGACTTGCCTGAGCCTTCGTGGCTCAAAAAATGTCGAAATTGCTATCTGGCAGATTTTTCGTATAACTAGAATCTAATTTCAAGAAGCAGCGAATGCGCTGGCGAGGCTGTACATTTGCGCAGGCTCGTCTGATCCATCGTTACTTGACTATGGTTAAGTTCGGCCTGTTTGGTCCAGGGCAGATTTTCACATGGAAATGGAAACTGATTTCTAGGAATGGAATTTTTAAGCCACTGTGACTTCTTTTCAGATTTAAGAGTCCAATCGTCAATACAGAGGGGAAAAACGTGACGATGTTTGTTCACACGGTTGGTCCCGGACAGAATTTCTCATATAATTTGTAATTGGTAAGATTCGTGATATTTGCATAATCATCTCTATAAATGAAAATATATCGAAAAATTTATATTTTATAACGATTCTGCAGGCTTAAAATTGAAATCGTCAATACCGCAATAGACAAATTAATCATCGGGCGATTTTGGTCCCGGATTGGTCCCGGGCTGATTATCTCGTAGAATATTCGGTCAATTCAAATTTCTTTTTGCTTTTTATGCTCTCTTCGATCTTTATAGGTGACAAACGAAGAAAAGAAATTGGATCAAAAAGGTTCGATCTGTAGCCTCAAAGTTTGGAATGAACTTGACATTGTCAATAGAGGCCTACCACAAAAACTGGCCCCGGGTCTAAAATGTTTGACTGGGTCCGGTATTTTGGCTATTTATTAAAAATGACCAAGAGTCAAAAAAAATCTTTATAGGCATTTATAAGAAGACCCCATAATGAACATGCACATACATGTGATGCTTATATTAAACAGTGACCTATATTAGATCAGTTCTACAACAAGAAAGCATCATCCTACTGGACTGGTTTGGAACTAATCAGATGCAGGCAAACCCTGATAAGTTCCAGGCTATTTCAGTTGGAAAGAAAACCAATGCAGAAATGAAAAACATACAAATTGCAGAGGTAAATATCACATGTGAAGAAAATGTAAAGCTCCTTGGGGTAGAACTGGACTACAAACTCAATTTTGACACCCAAATAACCAAAATGTTCAAAAAAGCAGCTAAACAGCTGAATGTTTTACAGAGACTAAGTAAATTTTTAAATGAAAAATCAAGATTTTTAATTTTTAGATCTTTTATTCAATCAAATTTCAATTACTGTCCACTTGTATGGCACTTCTGCAGCAAAACAAATACAGAAAAAACTTGAAAAGTTACAGTATAGAGCATTAAGAATTGTCTTCAGCGATTTTACATCAAGCTATGCCTCTCTGCTGGAGAAAGCCGAGCTCTCAACTCTTCATTTAAATAGACTCAGATGTATTGCTGCAGAGACATACAAGTGCATAAACAATCTAACACCAGAATACATAAGGGACCTTGTACAACTTAAAACCTCTTCTTATGCTTTCAGGTATGAAAATACTATCAAGGTTCCAACAGTCCGAACCGTCGCATATGGCCAATGCTCTTTCAGGTTCGAGTCTGCCCGGGTGTGGAACTCCCTTCCAAATGACATGAGGAAAGTTACAGAGTTTGCCGAGTTTCGGCGCCAAATTCGCACCTGGACAGGCCCGAGCTGCAGATGTGCCATCTGTCGCGGTTCGGGAGGTTAGTCAACATATTTAATGGTTTGCTGTTATATTTTTTTTTATTTTTAGTTGGATCGCATGTTATTTTAAATTTTTAGTTTATTTGCTTTATTTTTTCTTTGCTGCAGGATCAGCATTTTACCTATAATAGCCACAGACATGTCTTAATCAGTAACTTAAGTTCATAGCTTTATTTTATGCAGCATGCTAGATGTCTTATATTTTCGTTTGAAACAGGGAACCTGATCAGGGCTTCCTGTGCCTTTCGCTTTTCGCAAGTAAGGCCTTTAGCATGATAGCGCCCTCCATCGTAAAGATACCATGATCTTTAAGATTATACCATCACTTTAGATGCAGTGTTTTTTGTCTTACCTTTTGACATTAAAGGGAGACCTTTATATCTAGTTAGCAGTGCATCGTAAAAATTTCAAATCTAAACCCTTAAACCGCCGACTGAAATGCAGCCCAAAGTGTTGTCTGCTAAAGTCTGCATATGATTTCCTGATGCTGATGACGTATTTTGAGTGCAGATGGCAAACGTCGAGGATCCGGATCGGGCTGCTCCAAAAGTAGCAGTCTGATCTGGGTCTACGCTGTTTGTCAATGAGGCTTCGAAACAACTCTGCAGACGAGAGAAGCAGACAACTTTTTTGTTGTGGTCGGTGCTTCAAGGGTTAACTCATACAATGCATGATGTATTTATAACCGAACCTGTAAATATGTGCTTATAGCTTTTAATGTGTTTTATGCATGCAATTTAAAATCAAAATCCTTGGCTGCCATAGCTTATAATAATTTAATATGTATTTTATCTACTAATATATGTGATAACCAATGCCTCTCTTTTAACAGCTGCTTTTACATGTTAATTTTTACATCTGTTATGTCGGAAAATAGCTCTTGTAGCTCATGTTATTTGTTGCACTATAACCGACGGAAAATAAAGTTTCTTGTATCTTGTATCTTGTATCTAGTGACCTATATAATGATCTTATATAGGTCACTATATCGAAATTTGGTCCCGGATCCCGGCAGTTGGTCCCGGCTTTTATTATTTCTCTGAAATACCAAATCCGGTTCCGGTTTCGAATTGGTAAAACGTAAAAGTCAAAGTTCATCTTCTTTGCACTCGTAAAGACAGTTCTGTCTATTTTTCGAAGAATTTTCAATGTCAAGTTTATCAATGAAAATTGAAACCATACTGGCAAATATGAATGCTTTTGTTTTGAAACCACAAACGTCAAAATCAGTAATGTCATATGTTTTCGCGGTGGCACTATAGAAAGTTCATTTCCTCAAATTCACACATTCCATTGTCAGACACATCTCTATCTTCTTAAATTGTCGATGACCTCGCGGGCATTTTGGCAAGGTGATTGCGTGTCAGGCCTTGAAAAACAAGGAAAAGTAAAAGAATGACAGTGAGGCTTTACACAAGATAGCAATAACAACTATTTTACAAAAATTGCATTTTTTTTTCAAAAATAAAAACAGCACTGAAAAGCTCATTCCATTAGAAAAATAACGATGTTTAAATTTACAAAATCCGTTAAGAAATAAAAAAGATATGCTATGTCAAACTAAACAACCCCTCAAGTTTTGTCTGTTAATTTATCGATCCTTTATGTATTGCTCAGTTAAGTATTTTTACCAGACACTGTGTATTGGAAAAACTGTCCCAGGGCATTTTTACATTGCCAACAATGCAAACAGTGGGTGTGTTTGAATGCTCTGCGCACAAATGGGCTAATATTTACGCTTCTAAAATTAACATCATTTTGTAGAGGAAATCCCCAGCATCATCGGGGTACCTTTCATGTCCTTTCATAGGCACTATTGGTTGGGCAATTCTGTTTTAAAAATTGACCAATCTTTGAAGCGCATTTGCCTAAGGATATAAACGGAATTTCTTTAAACAAAACTAACCATTAGATTCCTTGATCAAATCTACGTCATCCCTGATAAATAAAAAAATTCTGCAATTTGGTTGGTTATGCAATTGAGTATGGTCAAAACAACACGGGGTCATGACATGCTCTTTTCTATGATTTCATAGTTACAAATGGCTGCCGGTATTCGGTAAAATTTCACCAATGGTTGCTCGCTTTGGATTATTGTTTCTCGTTGGTTTCCAACAAATATGAAATATCTAAAGACAAATGTTTGATTTACATCAAGATAATTTTCTTTTTTTTGAAATTATCAAGATTTCATAGAAAAATGTGGATTTGAAAGTGACCAATTTTGCACTGTTGTCCGAAGTGAAGCAGTATTTTTTCAGATACTGTGTTATGGCTACACAAGAAAATAGGTTAAAGCAAGATAAAAAATAGAGGGAATAAATAAAAACAACTAGGATTGATCAGTATATGAAAATAGGGTAGGGGCAGGTCAAAGTTTATAATCAGGATAAAAACATGCGTTTTCACTGTTTAGGGTTTGGGATGCTGAAGCTCTCCTACTCCTACTACTCCTCCTACTAAATATGTGCAAATTTCTAAATTTTAATAGGCCATTTTAGTGTTGGTGGGCTAGAGAATCTTTAAAATGCACCTCAGAGGCTAAGAGCAATAGATTGAATAGCCAAAAATAAAGGCCATTTTAGCATAACATTAATAGTTTTCTCACAAAATGGTTCCGGCCCATCCCAGCAATATCCCTGACTCTTATCACAGGGGTGTGGATATAACAAAGGTTTATACTTACCCAGGTTATACTTACCCAGGGGGATAAGTAAATTGCCATAAGGTACTTGTCCATAGAAAGTTTACTTGTCATATACTAAAGAACAGATAATTCACAAAGATCTGAGCGAAGCCCTAACTGTGCTAAACTCCTTAAAAATAGTATGAAACCAGACATAAACTATTAAAAGATCTTTTAAGTAAAATTAGTAAATAGAATTTTCTTACTTGTCCTGAATGAAATGGGACCAGGTCGGACAAGTCGGGCATGGTATTTCCACACCTCTGCAGTTATCAGATCTGTAGCATTTATCAAGTGTAACCTGTGTAATCCCATTTTCAGGACATGATTAGAGCATTGTTGACAAGATATGGCGGAGTCATCAGCTGTTTCCAGTAACAATGAGGAAGGAGAAAAAACATTGGTTCCAGGATCTCTGAAAGAGTATGATCCGCTCACTGATCTGCTCTCACAAATACCAAAGAAGGTACTGTATTACTAGGCCAATAAATAAGAGCATAATTTAAAATTAATTTGCTTATTTCTCAACCAAGGCATATGTTGTTCTCAACCAAGGCATATGTTGTGGGAACTCAAAAAGAAATATCTCAATTAGACCTTCTGAAAAGTAGTAGTTTGACTTCGGTCAAAGTATATGGTTAGTCATGGGCTTATTCAATTGAAAGATGATCAATTAAACATCCATCATCAAAACTTCCAGAAAATAAATAGAAACAAAGTTTAATCATGTTAATTGATCATTGAAAACTATGACTTCTAACATCAGTGTTTGTTTTGCTATATATTCTTTCATTCTGATCTTAAATCTGTTTACTATAAATTACTGTTTATGATATACAGTGGACAAGAATTCCACTTGTCCGCTCGTAATTACTAGTAAAATCTAGAAAGTACGAGTAATTCTTCCCAAAGCACTTGTCCTGTGGGACGAGTGCTTTGGGAAGAATTACTCGAGGGAGTCATATTACGTATCTCTCCCATATGTTTTTTATTGCATACGCTTTTAAAGGACAAGTGCATACATGTGTTTGCAGGACGAGTGAAAATTGTGAGTCTTTCATCCTGCAGGACAACTGCAATATTGAAATAGGTTTGTCCCCTGATATTGTTGGGTATTGAATAAATATGTTTAAACTTAATCAATGTTTGTTTTATTGGTAGGTTCAGAGGGGTATGCATACCCAGACCGAGACTTTGGAGATCACTTGTATCGATGCCAATCAAGACTTCATTGCTCTCGGCACCAATATTGGCGTAGTATTCCTGTATGACAGAAATAAATCTACCATAGAAAGACTCCGCTCAGATGTAAGTTTAACCCTTTTTATGCCCCCAACTTTGCAAAATTGCTTTGGGCTTGTCTGTGTGTGTGCCTGCATCAGACTTGGGGTCAAATACATTGAAAAGTATTCAAATACATTACAATTACTTTCACTGATCAGTGATTACAATTACATTACAATTACAGGATCTGCAGAAATGTAATGATTACAATTACAATTACATTAGAAATGTAATCAAATAATTACTGATTACTTTGAAATTTCTGTATAAAATTATAATGCTATATTATAACTTTAAAAGTATGTACTATGTATACTATAGTACTCACTTTTAAAGTTATAAAGAGTTTTGCAGTTTTATACATATATAATGCCATGTCCTAAACTGCTGTTTCTTAAAAAAATGAAAAATAACCGGCTATGAAGTTTTATTCACTTTCTTGTAAAAGTTAAAAAAAATATATAGTACATAATGCTCAGTTCATACCAATGTGTTTTCAAAATTTTTATTCATCATATACATGTATCAGATCTGACTGCATACTTTATAGATGATGAGTATACCACATAGTAAGATATAGTAAAATGGTAATTGTCTGGTACTTTAATATTTTGCTCGGTCAGCTATTTTTAAATTGTTAACAGATTTTACTTTTAATCATCGTAAGTTTTTCAAAAGTGTCATATTTGAGGGAACATAATTCAAAATGGCTTAAAACTGGTGCTACCATTGCACAAACATTGATTTAGAAATTTTAGTGATCTGATTATAACAAACACTTGTAGCTCATTATAATTTGGCCATCTCACAAAAAAAATATTTTTGTGTCGTAATCTTACTCAAGCTTGTACACATATACAGGTAGCTATTTAGAGGGTCATAAGTCCTATTTCACAAGACCTAGCCATATTCTATAACAAAAGATTTTAACACCTTTGAGATGTCTTCTTTTTATGGTCTGAATTTGAGAATTTACCTGTGAAATCAGCTAAGCACGCCAACAAATGAAAGGAGACATAGTGAATTTTAGCAGAAAAATGTACCTTATACCATGTTGCAAAATCTATTGAAGCATTTCAAAAATTATTTTAATTGAATAATGCATGTTAATATCAAACATCTGAATAAAATTGATGTTGACTCTGAAAGTAACTAAATCTTTAAAGTTTGCTTTTATTAATTTATTATTGTCCACATTAGGCAATATTTTTTTATGTATTAATATATCTACAGTGTAACTTTTCTCAATCATCTGAATTAAAATAATACCACAAGTCATCACTGATAAGTTAGTTTCTAGTGGTGAGCAAATTTTCTTTAGTATAGCCAAATGTATTTAAAAAGTATTTGAAAGTAATTATAATTACAGCTAAAATATTTTCAGTAATGATTACAATTACATTACATGTATTTGAGCCAAACCATGATTACAATTACATATGATTACTTTGAAAATTGTATTTAATTACAGATAATTACAATTACTGATTACGATTACCCCAGGTCTGGCCTGCATCCCTGCGTCCGGTCAAAAAAATCATTAAGTCAGGGTTTTCAAATTTCATAAATGGATTCCTCATCAAAAATAACTGACCCATATTTTTTGGGGGGTCTGAATAATCTCCCTTTGTGGAATTATGCTCCTTTTAAAAGGTCAGAATGAACTTTTGCCATCAAGATAGCTCAAAAACTAGTACAACTAAGAGCTTCAACCTTGAACAGCTGATAAAGGATAATAGAGATTACCTGATGAAAAAAAAGTTTTGAAACTTGTAAACAGGATCTTTGCTAAGCTGTGAAGACCCATCAGGGTATGCAATAATAATCTCTAGGTACTAAAGTGCATCATTTAAATTTGGAAATTCTAACCTGTGCCCCTTGATATATACAATTGACCATCCTGAGTTTATTGTATCAAGCCTGGCCCCGAGGTTATAAAACTTTTTTCGTGCTCAACTCAACTGAGCACAAAATTTCAACTGCTCATAAAAACTAAAATACCCACAAATAAAGAAGTATATTGCTTTAAGTCTCTCAGATTTTGTATTTATCATGCTAATAAATGTCAAAATACCAAAGATTGTTGACATCTTAACATTTATGAGCAGGATAAATTTCGTGCTCAGCTGAGTTGAGCATGGAAAATGTTTTATAACCTTGGGGCCAAATAGAAGAATCCATTGACCAGTATACAGAAGTTTAAATAAAATCAGCACTCGCTAATATAAGCACCAGTCAGTTGGGACCTTGCCATCACGGATAATCACAATAGCAAGATCGCGGATCATGGTGGCACCTGTATCTCCTGCTGCCCTGATCATCTCCACCACTATGCCTGATGGACCTGCAGCTTTGCCGGACTTCATCTTGAGATGGTCTTCTTCACCTTGTCAATAGTGATTGGGATAGGCCGGCCTTCCTAACGGCGGTTCGTTGGACAGGTGATCAGGATCTCAGACATATTCAATGTTGAGAAGCCTTAAAGAGATGATTTTTTTCTCTTGGAAACTATTGTTAATTGTACATAAATAATGAAAGTTAAGAAAATTAAGTGAAAATCTAAAGACGCTATCCATAAACCTTCAGCGAGACATCTATGCAAGCTTATCGGTTTCAAAGATATTGGACTTACAACCACAAAATTACCTTAGCATGTATACCCGAGCGACTGGATCAGCAGATGCAACAGACCCATATGAACTTTGAACTTCATATGACCCCTAGCTACTAGCACAGAATAATGGACTAACCGACGGAAATCTCTAACAGACAGAACGAACAACAATAATGTAACCTTATTGACTTTATGAAAAGGCCACACTTGCATGAGGAGTTGTACTTCTATTCTCTGGCCAAAACAACGTCAAAATATGTATCATAATTATGATCTCCCATCCTGGAAATATCATAACTCTCGATACGGCGGGCAAGCCAGATCACCCACCTCCTACTGAAACACGTTACCAGGACGAAGACCTTTACAAGACCTAGCTACACCTGAATGTTAAACATTCTATAAACTTTCCTTGACACCAGATATTTATCTTTTATCTTACTTGTAACTATTTTAAATGTTATGTCTGCAATTTTAAAGCATCTATTTTTAGAAACTGCAACAATCAGGTCACGTAACAAACACACAACGGTTTTTTCTTACTTCAGGGGCTGAAATCTTATTATTGTTTATCCTGACGAAGGTATCTGTGATACCGAAACATGTAGATCTTCTCAATAAAAAGTCACCCTAGCCGTTCTTGGTTGATAGTTCCGTTATACCTCCCTATTCCCAGATTTATTATCTCTGGCGGAACAATGAATCCCACTGGATCCAGCCATCAACGTTGAACCAGCCTAATCAATATTGACGGTGTGTGGACGGACATCGAAGCTAAAAGCGTTCCGCCCTGTATCCCTACGGGATCCATCGTAGCAGCCATAACCCACTTTTGATAAGTGACCGGCGTATTCAAGTCAAACAACATGATATCAGCTAGAATTTAAAGATACAGTTATTGACACGGTTACCTCCCTTGTTTACAGTATCCATGGTGACACTTCGGTTTGACGTTACCGCAACGGACCAAAAGCAAAATAAAGTGAAAATCTAAAGACGCTATCCATAAACCTTCAGCGAGACATCTATGCAAGCTTATCGGTTTCAAAGATATTGAACTTACAACCACAAAATTACCTTAGCATGTATACCCGAGCGACTCGATCAGCAGATGCAACAGACCCATATGAACTTTGAACTTCATATGGCCCCTAGCTACTAGCACAGAATAATGGACTAACCGACGGAAATTTCTAACAGACAGAACGAACAACAATAATGTAACCTTATTGACGTTATGAAAAGGCCACACTCGCATGAGGAGTTGTACTTCTATTCTCTGGCCAAAACAACGTCAAAATATGTATCATATGATCTCCCATCCTGGAAATATCATGAACTCTCGATACGGCGGGCAAGCCAGATCACCCACCTCCTACTGAAACACGTTACCAGGACGAAGACCTTTACAAGACCTAGCTACACCTGAATGTTAAACATTCTATAAACTTTCCTTGACACCAGATATTTATCTTTTATCTTACTTGTAACTATTTTAAATGTTATGTCTGCAATTTTAAAGCATCTATTTTTAGAAACTGCAACAATCAGGTCACGTAACAAACACACAACGGTTTTTTCTTACTTCAGGGGCTGAAATCTTATTATTGTTTATCCTGACGAAGGTATCTGTGATACCGAAACATGTAGATCTTCTCAATAAAAAGTCACCCTAGCCGTTCTTGATTGTTAGTTCCGTTATACCTCCCTATTCCCAGAAATAATGAAAGTGTGCTCTGTTAGAAAAAAAAGCATTTCAGTTGGATATTTACTTTTTGGAAGCCACTTGAACATGAAATTTTAGGGTTTACAGTTTCCAAGGCAACACTAAATTGTATGCAAAATACATGAATGCAATATTTAGCGATTAGTTTTATCGGCGATATATACTTAAAATATCTAACAATTTGAGTCGGCTGTGAGTTTTGAGACTTTTTTTTCACCATTTTTCCAGGACACATTTTAGACATGGAATACCCATTTTTGAAACTTGTATGATAGCACTTATTCAGTGTTTCTGCAAGACCAGAATTTTGGGGGGTCATTGATGACCCCTTGTTTGAAAATTTGGGGGTCATTGGCAAATTTAGAGGGTCAGAACTTTTTTAATGTATAATTACTTTTTGTCTGAGCATGCGTCAATATTAAAGGTATTTGAAAAATGTCCCCTATCATAAGATAAAAGTTCTCGAAATTCGGTGCATGTTTTACTATCAATAGGCTTGTGATCGATGGCTTTTGTTACATTTTCTGTTTCATGGGAATTATTCAATGTTGTGCTGCTTGTAGTTAAAGCCCTATCCTCCAGAGGACAAGAAATAAAAGCGTCTGCTCACCAATTTCATTACGGAGCAGCCATTGTTGTTTAACAGTTGAGCGCTTTACCCATGCGCAGGCGGTCAGTCTAAAAATAGACGTGATGCATTGGTTTCATTTCTATAAAATTGTTGTCTTATATATTTTGGTGTATTGGAGCAAAGAAAACTTTCTTTCTAGACAACTTTTTTTTAAATTTATGCTGCATAATGCCCCAAAATAGCAGCGAGAGCAAAACAAGCCAAAAGTATTTGGAACGAAACCCCATCTGTGCTAATCGCAAATTACTTTTGACATGCGCAGTCGTTGTTTTTGAAATAAATCAGATACGTCATGGAAATACCCAGCAAAGATATTTGTGTGCAGGTCTATTTTCCACAGGAACACTATTTATAGAAGCATTATCATCAAGGTAAATTGAAGTCCTCAGATCTCGGCACATAAAGAAGATGGAGTTTCGTTCTTGCTGCTGTTTTTGTGTGCGTCACGAAAAACGCACAGACAAACTGTCAGTGCGTCAGCAGTCAATTTATTGCGTCAAAACCGCAAGAAACGCACTACTGCGGAAACACTGCTTATTAAGCCAAGTTGTCAAGCAAAATCAGGTGCACAGGAGCTGTTTTTAATTTGAGATATAGGCTGAATGTTACTCTAAAATTTAAAGAAAATTTCGCATTTTTATGTACGATACACCCGCTTTAGCTCTTAAAATCATTTAAATGGGGGTGGGCGTGTATTTTGAGCCGCCTTATTAAGGTTATGCTGTAAATTGCCATTTTGTCTATTTGGTCATACCAGGGACACATTCCTTATTTATGAGAAAGCAAAATGTGTTTGTTTTATTTATATGCAACCGCAAAAACTGAAATTCACACATGTTCAAATAAACATGAAACAGGTCTCGTATAGAAACATAGAAAATGCCAAAATTGCTGATGCCAAATATAAGTGTTTTACAGTTGACATGGATTAACTCCCTTTCAGGACAAAAACGCCCATGTATGCAGTGTACGTCTTCACCATGGTCTGGATCACCTGGTTGCCATTGGTTACATATCTGGGACTATTTACGTGTTTCAGCTTCCGTCCATGATGATTGGTCACAGTAAACAGGTACAAACCGGCGACTTTTGTCATTTGCAGACAACCTTTGCAAACAATTTAGACCCAGATATGGGCTGACAGAATGTTTGTCCTGATCTGGATCCAAACCGTTTGACATTTATAAATTAAAGGTTATTTCCAGTTTAGCCATCAAATGACAAAAAAGCATTGAAATTACTCAGCATGCAAAGAGCAAACAAACTACTTAAGCTTTACAATAATGTAAATATATCCCTTCTACTGTACGCCAGATCAAGTTACTATTATGATAATATGTTTATTATATGCCTTATTTCTGACATTCTTTCTGATTTTAAATCCTGTTTTGATCTTTAATCCCGAAAAATTGCGGGAACATTTGCCATAACGTTACATTTCTTGACGTCACATCAATATGTTTTCCGTCTCTGGTTCCATGCTTGCAATTTACTTTACGTAACGTCGCCGCAAAAGCAGGTAACCGACGTTAGCCTCGTTTTAAAGGATAGTGATATGAATTCAGAAAACCTCAGTTCGTTGATCCGGCTTTCTGTATCAGATGACCAGAAAACAGACAGTTCTAAAGTCGTATCAGTTAAAGGTATATAATAAGCTGATAATATTCGATGGCATACTCACTATGGTTTCCATACAAAACTGTGTTTTCTGCAATAAAAATACAATGTTCAAACTTACCCACTGACTGGTATCTGTTTTATAGGTAATTTTGCCCTTCTATAGAACTTTGTGCAGGGGAAATCGACTTTATGAAATTATCCAGATGCACCTTGCCAATAATTTCAAGAATGTGCTGACAAAGCTTTAAAAGAAAAACTACATAAAATGTATGTGATAGTTCCATTTTGCTACATTAACTCTTAATGTCATACATAGAGAATCTTTCATGAGTGCTCATGTTTTATTGGATTTATTAAACAAGTTGAGGAAAAGAGATTAAATGTGAGGCTCGCCGAGCATTTTATCTTTTTTTTGCAACAAGTTTAATAAACTCAATACGAGAGCACGAATGTTAGATTCTATTTATCTTATGACATTAAGATTACTTTGAAATCTCGTTTCTGACGTAAAAAAGTTTGTCATGTATGCCATGTTAATATGGATGTCATTACGTTTCCCGAAAATCTGTAAACTACTAGTGGTTTAACGACTTTGTTGCATGGGGACATTTATTCCAGATGCAAAGTCATATGATAAAATGGATTTCAAATTTTTATGTGCTATTCATATGAGGATTCCAGGGAGCGCAGTGGCTCATTGGTAGAGTACTTGACTCGAGACCGAGGGCTGGCGCCTCATCGGCGTCACTGCGTTGTGTTCTTTAGCAAGGCACATTAATCCTAGCTTGGTACTGGTTCAACCCAGGAAGACCCGTCCTTTTATAACTGAAAGATTGTTGATGGGACATAAAGAATCAAACAAAACAAACAAAATATACGGATTCCACTAAAATCGGCTAGATTATAGTAGTGTATTTTAAACTGTTGTATTTTTTTGTTTGTTTAGTTTTTCCGGTGAAATTTGGCAATATTGTTTAACATATTCATTCGAATATAGATGCACCCTGATCAGACTGCTCCTTTGTGTCCATATTGTTTGCAATATTGGCTGCCTAAGAACATAAGCAGATGAGAAGACCAGACGACAAAAGTAGTGACTGGCGGGAAAAGGGTCAAGTATTTTACATATCTCATGGACTGGCTCAGTTCTTTTAATTTTGCAGTTAGAGAGATTTGTTGTTCATGATCTACACAATACTGTTGTAACCTGCCTAGCCTGGAGCACTAATGGGATGAGACTGTTCAGTGGAGACAACAAGGGGAGTGTAGGCTGCACTGATGTAGACTTTTATGAGGTAACAACTTTAAGCCTTATGGTCCATAAATGGGACATTTGCAAACAGTTATGACTCTGTTGAGATTTCACATACAGTAAAACCTGTCTTAAGCGACCACTAAAAAGAAGATCCAAAATTGGTTTTCAAGACAGATTAATGCTTAATGCAGGTCAAAAGTATTGAAGAATGCTCCAACAGGAGCATTCTGCAATACTTTTGACCTTCATTAAGCTACCATTTGTCTTTAAGATCTAAATCCACTTTGTTTTGTCTATTTTTAAGTGGGTGCTTAAGACCGGTTTTACTGTACATGTATTCTGCATTGCATCAAGAGTTCTACTTCTTGCCATAATGTTTAAACTGATGGATGCAAATTTATTCACAAATTTATGCTCAAACTTTTTGCTTGCTTAAACCTATGCATAATCCTGTTGAATTTTTAGGATAGGTCCATGTTCAGCAGGACATTGGTTAAGTAAATATGTTTCCTGGGTGATTCATCAATTGAGCGCAAATGCTTATCTATTCAGCGCAGAAAATGCCATCAATTCAGCGTAGGATTTCTATAGAGTTCAGAGACCCTGCTCATCAATTGAGTTTAAATATTTTGGGGAGTTACCTGTGGAGGTACCTTTAAAGAACAGAGTGTTGAATCTGTGTATCACTCATAGGCATCAATTTCACTTAGCTTTACATTTTAATTTTAGATTTGGACATATCCAATCGGTAACTTTATCACAAGCTCTGTCCAATTTATCTATAAGAAAAGCCTTCATAAATGATACTTTTCACCCCACTCTTGGTTGTTGTACGAATTACTTCACCCATCTTGGTTAAAAATGATTTAGAAATGACAACTAACTGACTAAGTAAGAACCGTTACTTGTTGAGTATGGTGCACACAAGCTGATATTGCCTGCCTGGGCTTGTATTTACTACAAGTAAGCCCATAACAAAAGAGTTATATAGGTGAGTGAACACTGAATCTGTGTTTAATCGATGAGTAGGTTTTGCACTCAATCGATGATATGGAAAAAATATCATTTGCGCTCAATTGATGATAAGCCGTTTCCTGGTAAATACACAGATTTCACCTTCACTTAACTAACAGAAGAGCATATTTGAAACATTTCATCGCTAAAATTGTAAAAAAACTTCCCTATATGTCCGCAAGCCAGTTTCCATCTAAGATTTGCAAAAAATATCCATTATTGGCTTTGAAATTGCCCGAAATTTGGGTGGTTTTCAAAACCTGAAGCGGTAAAAAAAGACACTGTGGTAAAATTCGTGACACGAACTTACACAAACGTTAACTGTGTCCAACAGCATATCCCCACCTTTAAAGCATTGGAAGATGTTAATTCTGTAATACAGACATCAGTGCAAGCCATAGCATATTGTTTATGGATATTTTGCACATTTTCTATCTACCCTTCAAGTTATTTCTGCTTTTCAAATACCATCGCTTCATTGGTAAAACTTGTACATATCTGTTCGTGTTGCAAATTAGACCAACAGGCAACAGCTACCTTAGGATTCAAAAAAGATGGCGGATGACAATCACAAATTATTGTAGTGAAATATCTTAAAGGGAAAAGCAAAACTTTGATCCGAGGGACACAAGGAGTAGCTAAAAATATGACAGTGTGTAATAGATGTCAATTTCATGACCCTTGAATAATATTATAATACTGAAATATGGGCAGTAATAGACAGAAATACAGATACCAGGTGTATCGCAATATGTATTGCAATACGGGTTATCCATATGGCAATATGTCACAATACATGTACACTTTTTTTTGTATTGTTGCACACCTAGGAAATGCTGTCAAAAACATTGTGTGGTAAGCTACGAACTGATAAAACAAATGAAGAAGTAATTGGTTTAATACATGTGTTGGAGGAGAGATATTCTCATTCCAGTTTTGCATTATCACTGGCTCAGTATATATTGCAGCTAATTTGGATGAGAAAGCCTTCATTAGATTGCCAGGGTGTCTCAATTTGATGTACAGTGCAGTTCCATAATAATGCTATATTTAGGGTCCATAGGAATGAATGAACCATGTAATGAGTGAACTGTTATAAAGGGACAATTTTACATAGGTATTATAGGAAAATGACCATTTGTGAAATTCCATGGTAAAAAGATTTAGGAGCCACAGCATGATTGTGTTATATCCAAATCTGTGCTATAACGAGGTGTGTTATAAAGGGATTACACTGCACATGTGTTGGAGGAGAGATTCTCAAAACAGTGCTGCATTATGACTAAGGCTGACAACATATTTGCAGGTACAGTAAAACCTGTGTAAAATGGCCAATCAAAATAGACAAAACAAAAATCTTAATGACAACTGGTATCTTAATGAAGGTCAAAAGTATTGCAGAATGCTACCCTTAGAGCATTCTGCAATACTTTTGACCTTCCTTACGATAATCAGGTCTTGATTCTTGAAAAACATTTTTGGTGTTCTTGAGAGTGGCCGTTTAACACAGGTTTTACTGTAATTTGGATGTGAAAACCTTCATTGGTTTGCTAGGGTGTCTCAATTTTCAAGATCATTTAGATGTACTATAACATTTACAGGGGCAGTGTAAATCTTCTATATTGCTGATAGAAAGTGAGACAGAGATTGTTCAACTAGACCCCGCCCACAGATCATTGCTGGTCTCCACATTACATAGATGTATTATCTGTCGCATGGGAACCAAAGATCATCTTGTACAGGTTGGCTCAAAGGACAGGAAGATGTAAGAATACAGTAAAACCTCTGTAAACAGCCAATCAAAAATAGACAAGACAATGGTCTTAATGACAATTGGTAGCTTAATGAAGGTCAAAAGTATTGCAGAATGCTCCCTTTGGAGCATTCTGCAATACTTTTGACCTGCATTCTGCAATACTTTTGACCTGCATTAAGCGATAATCGGTCTTGAAAACCATTTTTGGTCTTTTTGAGAGAGGCAGTTTTACACAGGTTTTACTGTAGTTATATTTTCAAATGTACTATCTTTTTAGCAAGATATCTCAAAAAGTATTTGAGCTAGAGTTTTGTTATTTGTTATACTGATTTTGGCCGAGGAAAGATAGCCTGATTAACTTTTTGTAGGAATCCATAAAAAAGGACTGAGTTCCTTATGTCCTTTTTAGACTTCAGCATTTTTCTAACTTTGGGCCAACTTGACCTAGAATGCTGAATTTCGGTATATTAAGAGTAGAATATTTTAATGAAAGTGGCATAACTTTACAACAATTAATTAGATTTATTGCCCCTGATTGATTAAAATAAGATAGGGATCTTGTTAGCAAGCTTTCTCAAAAAGTAATAGAGCTATAGTCTTGATATTTGGTATACTGATATAGGTTGAGGTCTTTAGGAGTAGATAGCCTCATTAACATTTGGTTTGATTGCATCAAAAACAGCTGAGTAATGCGCCTTTTTAGACTTTAAATAAGCATTTTTCCTACTTTTAGCTCACTTGACCAAGAAACATGATTATGTTATACAAAGAGTATTTAATGTATAAGTTATTTCATTGAGGGTACCTTTTCATCAGATTATCACCCATGCTTGATGATAATAAGATGTGATTTTGTTTGCCAGATAAAGCATAAAGTATCTAAGCTAGAGTCTTGTTATTAATAGAGCACCACCCTTTACATGGACAAGCATAAGTTAGGGGTAGCAGGGTTTCACAAACATAATTTCTAGTTGCCCTAAGTATTCAGAAAGAGAGGTCTGATCAAACAGTGTAAACCCAGATCTGCCTTTTCCTGACTGCACTCTTTCCTTATTTCAACACTACAGTTCAGTCCCTTTATAACACTATGTTTGGGATCCATAGGAATGGACTGTGTTGTAAGAGAACTATGTTATAAAGGGAAATTTCACAAAGGAATTACAACCATAAAATTGCCATTTTCTGTAATTGCTGAGTAAAATTCCATGGTAAAAAGTTTGACAGCCATAACATAGCCATGTTGTTTTCAAATTCATGTTATAACAAGGTTTGTTAAAAGGGAATGCACTGTTTATTTCACATCACTCACCTTTTAGGTAAGAATTTTAGATGTCTGAGTATTAAGTAACTTAGTTCTAGCTGGAAAATGGCATATTAATAATTAAATCAGCAGGACAAGGGTAAAGTGTAAGAGGACTATCTAGAAATAATAATGATAACTTTCTCTTGCAGCCTTACAAGGTGAAGTAGAATTATTTCCCTTTTCTATAGCACATGCTTTATCAGGGCTGACATACTTGTGCAAGTGATGTCCATTTCAATTGCTTATCCTTCAGCGTCCACTGCAGCTTTTCTCCTCAATATTAAAATTATAACTGGGACAACAGGAGTCAAATTAGGTCATGGATACAGATAAGCCAACTTCTTTTTATGTAAAATTTAGATAATTTTTCTAATCCATTTAAATTTTTTTTAAATGTGCATTTCCGATGAGATAGTTCTTTTGAGCTCCCATAACATTTGTTTAGATGGATGGATAAGAAATAGATTACAATTTTACACTTAAGATATGTACTTATCTGGACTTGGATATACAGAATTTACTGGAAAAGCTTGTATATAGTAGACTTTTAAGGTTTACAGAGCGGAGCCTAATGGACCACCTCTATAGATCACAGTCAAAAATGGCATAGTCTACTGGTTAATTCGGGAGAAAAGCATTAAGCTAGTGAAACTAAGTGGCTATTATTGTTGGTGTTTGTGTAAACATACCACCAAAGCCCAGCTATGTCAAAACTTAAATCATAAAACATAACTTAGCATTGTAGCAAGTGACCAGGCAACTGCCAGAACTCCATATTTAAAGCCTATGTGGGTGCACAAAAACTGGGTGCAGTGCGAGAGCTGCATAGGGGTTGGGCAGCACTGTATCATCAACACTACTTTTCAAGTCTGGTTGTTCATTAAACTGTAGCGGTCCCCAGCAAAGCATCCCACTGTTTTCACAGCTTGTTAAACCCATTAATGCTCAGCAGCTTATCAATAGTACATGTGCAACCTGTGAGGACCAAAATGAGATGCCACCCATCACTGTTTGCTAAAATAAAAGCCATATTCAGCTGACAAAAAAAAAATGAAATTCAACCAGCAACCCCTGATGCAGACTATTAGAAAATCCCAACATGATTTTGGGAAATGGTCCGTTCAGCATAAAAGGGTAAATAAATGAATACTTATGTAAGATTGTCTATGATCCTTCTTCATGTGTGTAGGGCACATTAAAATGCTTGCTGCACCTTGCTTTAAATTGAATAGCTTATCTGCCATATGTTTACCAGAAAATACAATCTTGTTGAATAATTGATAATGAATCTCTATCACCAAGAGGTGTGATATAATGTTTAAAGCTTTATCATGAATACTCACGAAATATATGATTTATCTGTGCTCCGCTCACAATAATTTGTACAAGATAAATACTATTGTTTGCTCCTAATACGGAAAAGTTCAACTCTGTTTTTTGCCTTTAATATACATGTTATGCATGAGTTCTCTTTTCAAATATTGGCGGGAAAAATCTTACATAACATGACTGTCACGTGTATAACAGGAGACTTGAGAAACATATCATTTTTGTGCATCATGAAATACAGGTGACTTTGTGAGTGGAGCTCTTGTTTTTGCGGGCTTTTTACAGGATATATAAATGGCAGCCAGCGCCAGGAGTCAGTATTCTTGATATAAAACTGTTGTCAGAAAATACTGTGTTTTTGTTACTAAACGGGGTAATATAAAGTAGGAAATTAAAAGTACATAAGGTGAAAGTTTGTTTCTCTCAATGTGTTGATGAACATATAAAAGAAAGATAAAATACAAAGGGTTCTTCGCCACAAGTGTACTGCGGCGTGAAATCATCAAATGTATAAAATATGAAATCTGTACAGTTTGCAAAGATGTCATATTTTATACATTTAATGGCAGTGTAACAACAGAATAGAACTATCACATGCATTTTAAGAAGTTTTATTTTAGATATGTTGTCAGCCCAATCTTGAAATTATTGGTAAAGTGTTTCTGGGTTTCCACTGCACAATTGTAAAAAAGGGAAACATTTCACTTAAAACGGGCATTAGGTAATTATGATTATTGTATTTTTATTGTAGGAAAATCACAATTTTAGCTGGAAAGGGGCCCTCCTTTGAAAATTTTCAACAATATTTTCCAACAACAGAGAAGGACAGGTCACCATATTAGCATCATCTCTTAAATAGTTTACCACCTTTCTGTTTGCAAATCTATCTGTGAAAAGTGATTCATTCATAAAAAAAGGTGAAATTAGGATTTACATCCAACTTAACTTTACTTGCATCTTGTAAAATAAGGGATTTTTTTAACCTTTTTAAACTGGGGGCCAATCAATGACTTAAGGAAAATAAACATGTAAAACTGCCAAGTTGGGAAAAAATGCACATTTGATTAATGCTTAAAATTTAGATAAAATATATAGCTCCATTTTGATCAAAAGCTACCCTTCAGATTTTGGTGGGTCTTGTAAAATAAAAAGAACTTGCAGTTTGAACTCAAATTATTGAAAGAAATTGAGAAATTTAGGGAAGTTTGGGCAAATTTTTACTTGTGAAGTGGCCTGTTTACAGCCTCTAATATGGCCTAGGAAAATCCATGAAAATGAACTATGCAGCCGCAAATGAATGACATGTTAACATCTGTATGTAAAAGCCTTTTTAATTGCAATTAAACACATTTTACTGCCATTGGCAACTTAAGTTGTCTGCTTTGTCATCTGCTGTTGTATTTTGGAAGCCTCTTTAGTAAACAGTGTAAACCCAGATCAGAGGATTTACATACTGTTGTTAAAGTGGGAAAATGCAGCAGACGTAATTTACAGCTGCATTTTGGATAAAGAGCTATTGGTTAAAAATCAAATGCAACAAAAAATTGTGACAAAGTACTGCCAAGTTATTGCATGGAAAACATGGTATAACCATAAAGTTTTCAGACAAACACGTGACTTATTCTATAACTAGTTTATACTGTATACAAACTCAATCCTATTTGTGTTACTGTTTGCATGCTGGCTGGGTATTTGTTCATGCTTTTGTTTGCAGATTTGGTTTTCAAATCACTTTTTTTATGCCCCCAAAGGAACTTTGGGAGGCATATAGTAATCACACTGTCCGTCCGTCCGTCAGTCCGTCCGTCCGTCCGTCCGTCCGTCCGTCCCGCTTTCGTGTCCGGTCCATATCTCCTATATTCTTTGAGGTAGGAATTCCAAATTTGGTGTGTGGATACATCTTGGGATGGCGGAGTGTCGCGTACCATTTTCGGGTCACTGTGACCTTGACCTTGACCTCTGACCTAGTTCTTAGAATAATCGTGTCCGGAGCATAACTCTTATATTATTTGAGGTGGGAATCTCAAATTTGGTGTGTGGATGCATCTTGGGATGACAAAGTGTCGCGTACCATAATTGGGTCACTGTGACCTTGAACTTGACCTCTGACCTAGTTTCTTGAAAACTGTTTTGAGTCTGGTGTATATCTCCTATATTCTTTGAGATAGGAATTCCAAATTTGGTGTGTAAATGCATATTTGGATGACAGGGTGTCACATGCCATTTTTGGGTCACTGTGACCTTGACCTCTGACCTAGTTTTAAGAATAATTGTGTCCAGAGCATATCTCTTATATTCTTTGAGTTAGGAATTCCAAATTTGGTGTGTGGATGCATCTTGGGATAGCGGAGTGTCATGTACCATTTTCGGGTCACTGTGACCTTGACCTTGACCTCTGACCTAGTTTTTAGAATAATCTTGTCCATAGCATATCTCTTATATTATTTGAGGTAGGAATCTCAAATTTAGTGTGTGGATGCATCTTGGGATGATGAAGTGTCGGATACCATAATTGGGTCACTGTGACCTTGAACTTGACCTCTGACCTAGTTTCTAGAAACTACATTGAGTCTGGTGCATATCTCCTATATTCTTTGAGATAGGAGCTCCAATTTTGGTGTGTAAATACATCTTTTGATGACAGGGTGTCACATACCATTTTTGGTTCACTGTGACCTTGACCTCTGACCTAGTTTTAAGAATTATTGTGTCCCGAGCATATCTCATATATTCCTTGAGTTAGGAATTCCAATTTTGGTGTATGGATGCATCTTGGAATAGGGGAGTGTCATGTACCATTTTCGGGTCACTGTGACCTTGACCTCTGACCTAGTTTTTAGAATAATCATGTCCAGAGCGTATCTCTTATATTATTTGAGGTAGGAATCTCAAATTTGGTGTGTGGATGCATCTTGGGATGACGAAGTGTCACTTACCATAATTTAGTCACTGTGAATTTGAACTTGACCTCTGGCCTAGTTTCTAGAAACTGGTGCATATCTCCTATATTCTTTGAAATAGGAATTCCAAATTTGGTATGTAAATGCATCTTGGGATGCCTGAGTGTCACAAACCATTTTTGGGTCACTGTGACCTTGACCTCTGACCTAGTTTTCAAGAATTATTGTGTCCAGAGCATATCTCCTATATTATTTGATGTAGGAATCCCAAATTTGGGGTGGTGATTCCTCTTGGGATGGCGGAGTGGTGCATACAATTTTGAGTCATTTTGACCTTGACATTGACTTCTGGCTTCATTTCTAGGTTTTTCATGCTATATTATAGCTATCTTTCCTCAAATGTGTCTTGTGCTAGACCAATTCCTTTGGGGGCATTCGTCACGTGTTTGTGACATTTCTTGTTTCAAAAAGAAATTCTGACAACAATACCATCAGAGTGTTAAACATTTTAGGCCGAGACCAGGTCTTACATTTGTTAAGGCCAGACCAGATCTGGGTCCAAACTGTTTACAATGGTTATCAGCAGAGGACCAAAGTTGCCACTTACCCGGGAAAGAGATACAATAAATGTTCTAAAATTTCAAACAATAGATGCCTGTCAAAAAGGCCTAGTCTGGCTAGACAAACAACCCAGACCCAGCTCAGACGGCTTCTTCAGAAGCAGTCTGATCAGGGTCTTCTCTGTTTCTATTCTGATAAGAATTTTGTGAATTCCAGCCCTGATAGCCAATATTTTGCTTGAGAATAGAAATAGTAAAGTGTTCAATATTTTAGAACATTAACCCTTAAAGCGCCAAGGAAAAATGCATCTGAAAATGTCGTCTGCTGAAGTCGTCTGCTGCATATAATTGTCTAACATTACTGACGAATTAAGTATAGAAGCAAACAGCATTGACCCAGGTCAGACTGCTCCTATAGGAGCAGTCTGGTCTGGGCCCACACCGTTTGCTGTAGATGCTTCTTAAACATTTCAGCAGACGAGATAAGCAGCCAACTTTTGTTGCGATTGGCGCTTTACGGGTTAACTGTTTGAATAAGAGTGAAAGAACTATTCCTGAAGTTTTTCATTGCAGATTGGGAGAATTTGGAGGTGTGTTCATTCCCGCTATGTGTAAACCAGAAGATGCCCAGCTGTACTGCACCCGTCCTGGCTTTCGGCTATGGAAGTCGGCGATAGATGGGACCGTCAATAATACCTTCATGTTCAAAGAGTTACTCTCCCAGGCTCATAATGAGATACCTGTTGGTGCTTTTGTTGTGACAAGCATAGAGAAAGCTGCACCTGCATCCCAGTTTGGTCCCCTGCTTCTGTTTCATGGCCAGTATCTGGTGACCTGGAACCAGTCTTGTCTGTATGTGTTGGACCCAGAGAGAACATGCGTAGTTGGGACACAGAAGCATGTTGGTCAGATTAAGTCTGTGATCTCTACTGGAGATGAGATATTTATTCTGAGAAGAAACACAAACAGGGATTTGATTCGGATCTCAACCAAACCTTTGCCAGAAACTGGTAGCAAGAGTAAGTGATAACTCTTTGATCAGTTGCTTGTTTATTTGCCCTTTGTATACTTATGGAATATTCCTTCTGTGTGTGATACATTAAACTTGGGATAGTCCATTGTACATACCTAGGGGTGTCAGGTTATAATTTTGAAAAAGAAATATTGTATTCTTTTGTGTGAAGATCTTTTTTACCTTTACAAATAGTGTAGGCCCTAATGAAATGCAGTGCCCTAATGAAATGCAGCATTATGCTGCATTTCATCTAGGTCTTCACTGTTTGCAAAAGTACTCATTTAGTGGTATCTTGAATACTAAGGGTTAAGTGGGCCTTATCGGGGGAAAACCAGGGTTTCAACTAGTTCATGCTCAAATCAGCTTGCTCAGCTACAGAGATTAGCTAGAATAATGAAATTTTGCTTGTGGCAAGTTTTCTAAATTTTCTAAATTTGCTTTATGCCCAAACTTTGAATAAGTTGAGTGGATATATTGCTTTTGGCTTATCCATCCTTCCACCAATCATTTTGTCTATCGTGCATACCTTGTTAGCAAAATATCATCAACTGTAACTGTGTCCTTGAGCAAGCCTTGGTTAATGGATATTAGATGATGAGTGGATAACCTTTTAAAGGAACTTTGTAAAAAATACCAGAGTTATGGCCCTTGTCAAAAAAAAGAACACTACCCTTGTGAATAAGTATATGGTTATGGGACTCAGTTTTTCTCAAACACAGTTTTCAGACCAGAAATTGATCTGGGTCATGTTTTTATGCCCATTGGCGTGACACTCTTGTGTGCAAGATGTCTCGTGAATTAGTGGGCAGATTTCAACCAAATTTGCATGGATATAACATTGGGTCATGACCCAGAATGAAGTATGAGACGTGGGATTGATGTTGGCGCATGAAGAGCGCAGGGCTCAGTTGTAGAGTGTTAGACTTGGGGATCGAAGGGTGGCTAATTCGAGACTCATTGGAGGCTTTTGTTGTGTCCTTGAGCAAGGCAATTTATCATATACTGGTTGTCTGGTTCAACCCAGAAAGACAGGAAAATGTCCCAACATGACTGAAAAACTGTTGACTGGGATGTAAAGCATCATCACAAACAATAACATTGGGGCATTATGAAGACTTGATTAGGTTTAGTTGACCTTGTACTAATTTTCATTTTAGGCCACAGCAGAGCTAAATATGTCAAATGTGAGTGTGTATAGTGGGGGGGACATCTGTTTTCTCTGAAAGCAATACTTTTCTTTCCAAAACATTGTTCATTGTGTCATTTGTTAAACAACCTTTGTTTGAAAAAAATACTCAAACCAGAAAGTTCACCTATCCTAAGAACTTGATATTTTGAATGCTAAATATCCGAATAAAATGCCTGTATTATCTTCGCAGTTTCAGATCATACTGCTTCTTTTGGAGCAGTTTGATCAGCATCTTCACTGGTAGTTATTCTGACAAGCATTCAGTAAATCCAAGAGCCTATCATCATAATATAAATTGAGAATTGAAAGAGAAAAATGTTATAAATTTTAGTACTTTTACCATAACTTATTTCAGTATTGAAAGAACTTCAGCAACAAGCAGAGAAAAAAGAATCTGAAGAGCAAAAGGAAAAAGGAGACAAGCACTCATCAAAGAATTCATCCACGGAAAGTTTGACGGAGAAACCAAAAGATAAAAAGAAAACCTCTCCCTTTAAGTTTTTACAAGACAATATTGTTGAGAAAATGAAAAAGATTCCTAAACCTAATGAAATAAAAGAAATGATTCAAGAGAAAGTCAACAGAGATTCACAGTCTGAGCCGACATCTTCTAGGTACAGTCAGGAATATGTGTTTGAAACTGAAGGTAAAAGTGATAGTGATAAACATTCAGAAACCCTGCAAGGTGATCTTCCTCCTGTGATTAAGTTAGACTCTCCAGATTTACTGAGTGTTGAGATTGCTGTTGATGCTGCAATTCTCTCTTATAAAGAACAAAGCAGCATGAAGAAAGTGCCATCAGTGGAACAGTTTGCAGCTCATGTAGGCAACCAAACCCATGACTCTGAAGTTGAACTTCTTGCCGACCAGTCTAGCAGTAAGACTGGTTCAGGTGCTCATTCTGCTTTAAGAAAGCTACAAGATGAACATCATGAGGAAGAAAGTAGTGATACAGTCTTGTCAAGGAAAAGTTTTTCAGAAGAAAGTGAGGAACTGGTCACATCATCAGTAGAACTATCACAAGAGAGAAAGATTGAAACAAGTACAACTTCATCAGTAGAACTATCACAAGAGAGAAAGATTGAAACAAGTACAGTTAGCAATGTTCAGTCTGAAGCCTTTAGTAATATAAATCTGACTCCAGACGAAGTGGGAATTGTCTTTAGCAGAAAAATTAAACCTAAAGGGAAGAAAAAGAAGAAAAGTAAGTTTAATGTAAATGTTCTAAAATTTCAAAAACTTTCTCTGTTCTAAAATAAAATGTTGATTATTAGGACTGGAATTTCTTAAAATGCATGCTAGAATAGCAAACAGGGAAGATCAGGATCAGATTGCTCTTATAGAAGCAGACTTGTCTGGGTCTGTGCTGTATGTCTAGACCTATTTGTAGCTAGCTAGTGTTCGAAATTTTGGACCATTTACTGTAATAGAGAAAACTGTATGAAAAATAAACAAAATGTTCAAATTATATGAATAATTAAAGAGAATCGAAACAACATAGGTAAACTATTAAGCTAAATTTAATACCACTGAGACTATTCATGTCAATTAATGAAAAGTGCAGCAGCTCTCATGCAACTAGTGCAAGGAGAAGCTCAGTGGTGGAGTGTTAGACTTGAGATGGAGGCTTCACTGGTTTGAGACTCTTCAGAGGCACTGAGTTGTGTCCTTGAGCAAGGCACTTTATCTTCTGCTTACTGGTCAGACCCAGGAAGACAAGAAATTATCCCATCATGACTGAAAAATTGTTGATTGGCACAAAAAGCATCAACACAAGCAAGCAACTAGTGCTAGATTAAGGGTTAACAGGATTTCTGCCAGGAAGGACAGCTTTCTGCCAGAAAAAAAAATATTGACTATATTGATAACAGGGAAGAAGTTCTAACAGCTCAATGGAGAGCAATGAAAGCTGCACCTCATTGGTACAGATAAACAAAATTGTTGAGTTTAAAATTATAAATATTTTCTTATCCAACAGTTTTAACATTTGTTTTCAATGCTCAAAAGAACTGTCTCACTGAGATGGTTCGTTAAGTATCCACTACCTCTATATTGGTTGAGAAATAAGAAAATGAGTTTTTAATTATAGCACTCTTATCTAGTGGTCTGAGTCCTTGCTTAAGAGAGAACCTATTGAACCTTTTTTTAGACCAATGGAATTTTCAGCGCAGTTTGGTAAATAATGTTTGAATAATATGCTGTATATTTACTCTATGGTTACTGACTATGGCTTTTACAATGACAAACAGTGCAGAACCTGGCAGCATCTCATCTGGGTCTACACACTGCAAATGTCCCATTGATAGGAGCCTGGACAGAAATGGGTTTAATACTGTTCACTAAAGAATGACCAAATTTCTGTAGAGTTTTGGCCATTCTTAACCCTTTTCATTCTGGATACCGGTAAACAGGTATTTTGGCAAACAGTAAAGACCCAGGTGAAATACTGCATTCGGCAGCATTTCATCAGGGTCTGCTCTGTTTGCTAAGACAATCTTCAGAGACAGACTTACATCATGTTATAGAAGTTATGACTGGCAACCCCTTAAACTACAAAATGGACAATTCCATACTTATTCTATCAATATGCATGCAATAACCATCTGACAGAATGAAAAGGATTAATTTTACAGAAAAGAGCAAATAAACTGTTCAAGTTGAATGCTTTTTTAAAAGGCATATTCAATGATATTAAAATATTTAGCTATGTTTAATGATGTTAAACAATTTAATTATGTTAATTTTTTGCAGCGTCAAAAGACAGAACATCTACAAGGCTGGAAGTAGAGCAGGACAGACTCTCTGTTAACAGTATTGCCAGTAATAATAGTGATACAAGTGAAACAGTAAACATTGCAGGTGTTAATGAAGCTACGACTGAGAATGGTAGTTCACAACCAGATAAATCATTGCAGGAATCACTGTTATCACAGAAGCATCATCCTCAGGATGTGACCGATGTTGCTTCGATGATAACAGTGAAAGCTGAAAGTATATGTGAAATAGATAAGTCTATTGAAAAGAGAGACTTGAATACTGATTCTATATTGAAGCATAATGATTCTGATGATAAAATTGATGGCGTAAAGAGTGATGATGATGCAGTGATGGAAACCATAGTTGATGAACAGCAATCTGCTGCTGTTGAAAAGAGCGATTCAACTGAAACCCATGAAGCTTTAAATAGGAATAGTGCAATAGATTCTAGTCTTGTTGGAAAGAATGAGAAAGTTCTTGAGGAGGGTGTGAATCAAGCGACTTGTGATACAGATGTTAGACTGAAAACTGATTCTGAAAATAAAGAAAAACATAAAACTGTTGATACTCTCTCACCAGTTCCTCTATCAGTTGTGGCTGCTAGTGATTCATCTCAAAGGTCTAAATCATGTGATACATTGTCAAATTTAGACAAAGAAATTGCCAGACTGAATTCTTATCTTAGCCAGACATCAGATTCCAGTACTACAGAGTGTGAAGCTTCTGATAGCTCAAGTACTCAAAGTCTCAGCAAAAGTATGCTTGCCAGGAGAGATGTAGAGAGTATCCTTCTGAAAGATGTACATAGATATGAAGAGCTGGAAGATGAAATAACAAGAAATTTCAGAAGAGAGGACACTGAATATAAAGAAACAGACTTAGATAAGCAACTGAAACAGTTAGATTTTGAAGCCAGCAATACCAGTAGTGATCTCATATCTGCTAAATCCCCTGTATTAACTCCAGCAACCTCACCATCAATTTATACTCTCTACAAAACAAGAAGTATATCACAAGATGACTTTTATTCTGAGTATGGACCAAACTCTCCTGAAAGTCTCTCCTCTCACAGTAGCATACATCCAAGTGACAGTATTACTGATTCTATTCACATCCTCGATGTCCCTCAGAATGTATCCATGGGGAAATCTGTGAACATGTGGACAGAAATCAGTGCACAAGGGAATATGCTAAGTCTATGCGCATCCACTACTCATGTTTGGTATACTGATAAGAGTGCGAATATATTTTACAGTACACTGACAGGACCTGGTTTGAGCTGGAGGAAAGCTTCAGGTTACGCTACCCAGGTCTCTGTATCTCCTATGGGAAATATTGTTTGGAGGTTATATAAAGGGGTGGCTTATGCCGGAACTAAAATCACAGCCAAATCTCCAGAGGGGATGAAATGGGTGCAAGCTGTTCAAGGAGACGTGGCCTATATATGTGTGGATGAGACTTTTGCATGGTAAGACCCTGAATACAATAAGAGAGCTTTTCAGTGCAACAACATTACTACCAATTCTGAGGCCTCCAGATAAGATAGCTTATTTGAAAATCATTTTTCTTATTTCTCAACCAAAACACATAGCTGCCAGTTGGCAAGGCCTGGTTTTGTTATACATATATTGGAAATTTAAATACAATAACAGCTTTCTCAAAAAGAGCTGAGCTGATTCGAAATGGCACAAATAGTTTTGGGGTGACCCTCTACCAAGATTGTTCAAATTATACAAGCTTGTCACTAAAATGGCTATTAGGGTAATCCATCTGTCTGTCTATGTGGAACTGTATCCTATTAGCCTTTGATCAGATTTGATTCATTCTTGGTAAAATGATAATTCCCATTGGGACTCTCAACATTACTTAAAACTTTTCCATGAAAAGTCTTATCGTAACTGATCTATCAGAAATTCATAATAACAGAAAGGTTGGGTGCCTGACCAAGTAAAAAAACTCATGTGAGTTTCCCAGGTAGCAAGGGCACTCTTGTTTTGCTTATCTTTTGTTGTGTTTGGGTTTAACATATCTTTCAACATTTAAGGGGACTAGCTTTTGCTTAACAAGACCTAAATGTTATATAGAGGTCTTACATGAGCACTCATATTGAATTTATTAAACAAGCTTTTTTTGTGATAAGCTTAATAAATCAATAATAGGTCCACAAATTTTAGATTCTGTTAATATAATAGGACACTGAAATTACTTTGAAATTTGGTGCGAAAAATTCATGGTTTTACCATATAATAGCGACATTATGGGCTTCATTTCATAATGTTAGCATATGTTTAATTCACAATTGTATTGTGAATTTTAATACATGTCTTTATTACATTCCCAAACATGAATTCATATCATAAATCATCTAATTACTCTTTCAGGTATATAAAGACCAACTTTGATGTGATGATACAGAAAGGTCTGTCTCGTGAGAGGCCCTGCTACACTGCTAAACAGTTGGATTGCCCTTTCAAGTTGAAACAGATTGTGTGCCAAGCAGGGGTTGTCTGGGCTCTGACAGAGGAATTCCAGTGGCTATATAGGGATGGAGTGACACAGTCATGCCTTGAAGGAACTAGTTGGAAGAAAGGGATCAGGTAAAAAAATTTTTTTTAAAAATTGCACCCTTAACCCTTAAAGCACTAAGAAAAAAATGCATCTGAAAATGTCGTCTGCTGAAGTCGTCTGCTGCAAATAATTGCCTAACGTTACTGACGAATTAAGTATAGTAGCAAACAGCGTGGACCCAGAAAAGACTGCTCCTATAGGAGCAGTCTGATCTGGGTCCACACTGTTTGCCATAGAGGCTTCTTAAACATTTCAGCAGACAAGCAAAGCAGACGACTTTTGTTGCGATTGGCACATTAAGGGTTAATTGGGATTTTTATGCCTTTTGGGAAATTGGGCACCACACTGAGACTCTTAACCCTTTTTAGACCGGAAACCCCTAAATAGGTACTTTGGCAACTAGTGAAGACCCAGATGAAATGCCGTATAGTGGGACATTTCATCAGGGTCTGCACTGTTTGCGGAGACAAAATCAATCTTCAGAGAAACTAATACAAGATTTTTTTGAAATTATAACCTGTGACCCTTCAATATATATAATAGACCATCCTGACTTCAAAGTATGTAGCTTTATAGAAAAGTTCATTGATCTGAAAAGGGGTGATTATTATAGTAAACTGGGCAGATGGCATATTTATAGCAACTAGAAAAGTTAAATCTGAAGTTTTTAGCAAGTTCAGACAATTTTTAGCTTCAATTCTGAAAATAAATGCCGAATTATGTCACACTCCCATAGGTTTAGATAAACAAAAATTTTGGGTGTAAAATTGTTAGTATTTTCTTACCCATAAGTTTTAACATATGAGACAGTTCTTTTGAGTACCCACAACATATGTTTTGGTTTAGAAATAAGAAAGTTATTTTTTTGGTACTCACTCTTAACTAAAGGACTGACACCATATGTTCTAAGATATTCTTGACAGGATAGCCATTTTTCTCTGAAAAGGTCACTTGATTTGAATTTAAATTAAGTTTTTAGTTTAGACTCATTTAGATTACAGTCATAATCTAGCTTCCATAGTGTTTAATTTGTATTCATCAAAGATTTACATTCATCATTTATATTAAGCCTCCAGATAAGAGTAGGAGCATTGTAAAACTATTTTCTTTATTTCTCATCCAAAACATATGTTGTGGGTACTCAAAAGAACTGTCTCAATGTGATGGTTCTTTTGAGCACCCAAAACACATGTTTAAATTGATTGGTAAGAAAATAATTACAATTTTCCGCTAATAAAATTTTCTTATCCAGATCTATGTTATATCACATAATTTTTTTTTTAAACCTTTCCAGCCTTTCATGATAATTGTGACCTACTTTTAAGATTTACTTTGACAGCGTATATGCAAACAATATGGACCCAGATTAGACTGCATCTTCAAGAGCAGTCTGAGCAGAGTTCATAGTGTTTGCAATGTACAAAATATATTGGTAGGATAAGGGTTAAACGCCTCTTTCCTTGCTAGCATGGGTGAGAGTTTTCAGGATTAATCCTGAATTCGGGATTTTGATGCTGACTTTCCATAGAAAGTCAGCCTCAAAATGCTGAAATAGGGAGATTATAATAGCTTCTCTGATTAATTTTCAGATTATCTAAGCACAATTAACCATTTTCATTTTTGTAGGCATCCTGCAAGTTTAAAAATTTGAATTCCTGAAGTTCAGGATTTTGGGCATTTTGAACTTTCACCCATGTGCTAGCGGTGACTTGCCATCTTCTGATAACCTTTGTAAATAGCTTGAACCCAGATCATGCCCGACAGAGTGTCCGGCCTGATCTGCGTCCAAGCAGTTTGACACTCTGATTGTATCCCTGAAATAATTTTTTGAAAAGTTAATTTAAGAATTTAGATAACGCTTTAAAGAAATTCTAGCGATAAGGCGAGCAATCTCCCTAACCGAGACGATCGTTTTATTTGTTGAAATAACGTTTGGAGAAACTAGGGACATTCAACAGATATATATAGACGAGCTGTCGATGCACCATTGCCCCCGAATTTGTACATTTAAAACGGGGTTTCCTTCATGCATGTAATAACTCTACTTCTTATTGAATGAGAATTTATTTCGATCATCATCTGTGCTTGTTATTCAGTAACATATATGGGAACTAGACCGTTAAACAAGGAACCACGCTATGTACAGTAAAGCTATTTATACAGTTGATGTACAATAAAAACGAACATCTTGCAAAATGGTCTATTTTTGGTCAGATATTTGGTGTCTTCTTTCCCTTATACAACCCCTTCCCCCCCCTAGACCCAAGACGCCCTTTACATATGTTATATACTTGTATAGCGACATTTAATTGTCCAAAGGGCATCTTGGGTCTAGGGGGGAAAAGCCTCTAAAAACAAACTGAAAGACGCCAGTTTCATCTTTTCAATGACAAACGTCACAATTTTAAGTATATTTCTTACGCATGCGTAGAAGGAAAACCGCCAAGCTTTGGAAATGAAGGGCACCTATATCCTTAATATTTTAGCACTTTTATTTTTTGAAAACATGCAAAGGATTTACTAAAACTCTCGTCTAAACGGCACCCAGTCTAAAGACGTAAAATGAGGGGTGGGAGTAGAAGGCGCAAGATTTCACGGCTCTGTATATGATGAATCGCTTTGAAACCTATTTTGATGCTTTCTATGCATATTTTACTACCGAAACAGTCTAATTTTAAAAACATTATAGGGCAATTTGAAAATTTAGGGTTTGTAATCATGTCAATTAGGGAAAATATACGCCTGTATATCACTAGAGCTCCTTATGGCGTGACTTGATTTCCAAAGTGAATATCTTATTAAGAAACTGTGATGATTTAGAGGAAAACAATACCTAAGTTAAGCTTGGATTTTGGGTCCCAATAGCATATTTTCCCTGAACGATTAGACAGATATGTCTCAGCTAACATGATTTAGACGTTTTTTTCCCTTGTTTTGACAGTTGTTTTTCTGGTCTTCTTCGACAGTAAGTATGTTTAAAAAAGGAAAATAAAAATATATATAAAGGAGCCTTTCCTAGTTAACAGAATTAAACTTGACAGTACCAGCCTTTTATAGCTCTGCGTAGAGAAGTAAGAGTGGATAATTATTGTAATTTTCTTATTTATCCTAAAAAAGGGTATGTCTTATATTATTATTTATTTCCTGATCTACATTTAGAAACCTTGGACGAGTACATTTACGGTGAATATCATTTAATATGGCACAAGGAAACCTCTTCTTAAATAATTATTCGCATGCTGATGCAAGCCTACATTAATTTTGTATATATGGGTCAGCATGCACATGAGCTTTTGGTACCTATCTCATTGTCAAGCAGGACACTTACTTGCTAGGCGTCTCACTTGCTTACAGTATGCATGTTGAAGGCTCCAACCAACATTTAGACCTATAGCCTGGCTAGATACGTCAGCATTGACGTTTAAAGGAGGCTTTTGCATATATGTGGTAAGTACCAAAATCTCATGTACAGGCAAGGCACATAACTCTTTCGTCTTAGCTTCAAAGCTTCAAATTTGTATTTTCTCACCAATCAACCAACACATGTTTTAGCTTCTCATGACTGTTATTTTCTATACAGCTGTACCTTTTTCCCGCCATTCATGACAAATGTGTTTTGCTCTCTCATCTGCTTGTGTACTTTGGTAGCCTATATTGCACACAATATGAACCCAGATTAGACTGCTCCTGAAGGAGCAGTCTAATCAGGGTTCATAGTGTTTGCTTTCATTATCAATTGTTGTCTGAAGTGCATTTTGGTCTTTCTAGGGAGACTTTAGATGCACAGGTTCAGCAATGCATAAATTGATGGATTTGAATCTTTCTTATAATGTTTGCAATGTTATTGCCCCCAAGTTTTGAAATAGGTAAGGGGGCATATAGATTTAGGCTTGGCAGCCCACCCTTCCTTCAGCCTGTCATTTACACCTTGTGGGTAGTAATTCACATAAACTATAAGTACTACAGCCTTGAAACTTGGTAAACTGTTAAGCAATGATCAGTAGATAACATAATTAGTTTTGAAATAACTACAAAATTTATTTCCTGAGTTATGGTCAATGTTTAAAAACAACAGTACCACCCTAATGGGCTACCTTGTTTGGGACACAGTGCTTCACAAACACAATTTGTTTTCAGTCATTTTTTTTTTCCAAAGTGACAGCTAAATATTCTGGTTGATCAAGATGTACAACTTTTAATCTTATCCATCCACCCCACCCGACCCCCATTTGCATAAGCTACTGGTCATAATCAACAATGAGCATGCTTTGAGCTATAAATATATATACTTTACTTCCTCATGTACGAATGTGCCTTATCCTTTACAACATAAACTTATCCTTGCTTAGAACTGGTTCAACCCAGGAAGACCTGTCCCAACATAACTGAAAGATTGTTGACGGGGATGTAAAGAATCAAATCAAACAAGCAACATAAACACAAACAAATAAACCCTCAAATTTGTCTACTGTTGGTGACATGTGATTTCCAAAAATGTGACATTTTGACAAGTGTAGACTCAGACGAGCCTGTGCACTCTCCTTTTAAGACTATAAACTCCAAATGATGTTCAGTAGCTAAATATTCATAGAATATTCAAAGGACTAGCAAAGGCTCTGATCAGACTGTGCGTATGCGCAGGCTGATCTGAGACTTTGCTGGTCACACATACCACATTGTTGGAAGTCTCATGTCTCGGCTCATATACCTGTATTATATAGCTATTTGGTCACTGTATTGCCACGTGGTATGCAATGTCCAGGTCTCTTGTAAATCTAACAGAGATAGGAACCAGTTGTGGGCATGGCTAGACAGTGACCCATAAGCCGATAAATATAAAACACCCATTACCTAGATTATTTTATATTTTTTGTTTACAACGGTTCTCATCTATCTTTGAACTGGCAGTGATAAAGTTGACAACAAGGCATTTTGCTATATATGTTTGTACTGTTTTGCCATAAATTTAGATAGGAGCGCAGTGGCTCAGTGGTAGAGTGCTTGACTTGAAACCGAGGGGCCGCAGGTTCGAGCCTCACCGGCGTCACTGTATTGTGTCCTTGAGCAAGAGACATTAATCCTAGCTTAGTACTGGTTCCACCGAGGAAGAACCATCCCTACATAACTGAAAGATTGTTGATGGGATGTAAAGAATCAAATCAAACAAACAAACCATGAATTTAGAGATTTAGAGATTTTAAAGCTTCTTGCCAAAATAACATCTATATACAATCCCTTGAAATGAACACTGTTGTAGAGAGTTTTATTGTCAATATATCGTTGGTTCGTTTACAAAACCTCGTACATGCACTTTAGTAAATTTTACAGGAGAGACAAAAACTTTATTATTTGTGTGCTTTTTGTTATATTCGTATGAGATTCAGACTTAAAGCATATTTTAAGTTTATTTAACGAGTACAAGTAATACATTGGCAGAGTTTTATGTTTCTAGCATATTGTGATACTTTTAAAACAATATATGAGATTTTGTAACCTGATATTGCAGATACGACATTTTGCCATTTTTTGAAACTCAATAAAGACAAGTTGCATTTTAAATAAATAGATAAAAAGGTAACCAAAGGTAGTTCTGTTCCTTTTGAGACGTGTAAGCTGCATTTGATGTATCCACGTTTCCTGTGCTGACATTTCGATTTATAAGGACAAAATCTCGTATAATACAACATCCACAAAAATGCAAGGTTACAAATTCTCGTATCTGCAGCATTTTCATAAATAATCTGATTGAAGGAAAGAAACAAGTTCTCATGACAAATTTATGCATGAATTCGCGAGAAAGTGTTAATAGACACCCTTTGAAACCCTCAAAGTAATAAACCAAATGAAGCTTACCTGTTTTTTTGTCTTATCAAATTTCGGTTTACGAGGTTTTAGAACTTGTAATTTTGACTAATTAAGGTACGAGCTTTTGGAACATAACAAAACAACAACTTTTCATTGGCTATTGCATACAAGGTTTTGTGACCTGGTGCGCTAGACCGTCTTTATTGGCGCCATGCTAAAAACAGGGTTTTGCAAGAAAGTGCACATACGAGGTTTTGTAAACGAACCAACGATATGGATGTCCATTAGTAATTATAAGCGAATTTATATTGTTTCATAAATAGACACAGACATTGTCCTATACTTTTGAACTCTGGGACCAGTGGGTGCTAATGTTAAGAAAAATTAACACACAAATCGGCCAAATTGAGAAAAAGTGAACAACATTACTTTTATATTTTAACAGTTAAACATAATTAAATTCAACTAAAGACCAAATATGAAATAAAGTATGGGATACTAAAACATTTGTTATTGCATTAACAAAACATACTACAGTACCACTGTCTGTATCGAGCTCCGGATCGGCCGTTTTTGGAAGTGGAGCGGACCACCCAAGATGGCGGACCATTCAACACAGGCAAGGTAGGTGTCTTATTGTATCCAATATGATGACTGTTTGAGGCATGTTTCAGCCAAACGAGCCAAATTACCGCGCGTTAAATTGGTTTATCTGCATAAAACAGCAATTTTTGTGGCGAAAAACATACACAGTTTCTTGCATCGGTTCATTGAAATGTCATTTTCTGTGCTGATAATTTTTGAAGCGATGACCCAAATATTTTCTTGTCATTCCTTTGAAACTGCATGTATATATCCGTATCATATCTATACACTACGATGCGCAATTCAATTTTGATCCATACGCAGAAAACCGTAATAAAATCACTTGGCTGGATTTTGAGAAATAGTTGTTCATGTTAGCCGTGTAAGCGGCAATTGTTGACGGATTGGACTAGCTAGTTCAACACAAATTATGCCACTATATGCAGTCATTTGTCAACGGATTGGCTCGCGAAAAATCATGAAAATGTCCACGGATTGGACGAACTTTGGTCTTCAGAGACAACATACTAAACTCTTTTCATGTTGTCTGTTGATACCTTTGCAAACACTTTGGACTCAAATCAGGACTAACAAAGATGACAGACTTGTCATAGTGTCGGTCCTGCTCTGGGTCCACACTGTTTGACACCCTGATGATACTCCTGGAAGAACGTTTGAAAACGTTTAAATTTGAGAACCAAATCCTACTTTAGACACCACAAAAGCGTGAAAAAAATACCGACATAAAGACATGTTGTCCGTATTGTTGGGCCTGATCTAAATCCATAGTGTAGTGCCTGATCTTAATCAATCCTGTAGGGCCTGACCTTAATACATATTGTTGGGCCTGATCTTAATCCATATTGTTGGGCCTGATCTTAACCCATATTGTAGGGCCTTATCTAAATCAATATTGTCGGGTCTGATCATAATTCATATTGCAGGGCCTGATTTTAATCAATATTGTAGGGCCTTATCTTAACCCATATTGTTGGGCCTGATCTAAATCCTTATCTAGGACCAGATCTTAATCTACATTGTAGGGCCTTATCTAAATCCATATGTAGGGTCCAATCTTAATTCATATTGTAGGGCCTGATCTGAATCAATACTGTAGGGCCTAATCTTAATCCATATCGCTGGGCCTGCTCTCATTCCATTATTGTAGGGCCTGATCTTAATCCATATTGTAGGGCCTGATCTTAATCCACATTGTAGGTCCTGATCTTAATCCATATCAAAGGGCAAGTTATTAATCACTATTGTAGGGCCTAATCTTAATCCATATCGCCGGGCCCGATCTTAATCGATATTGTAGGGCCTGGTCTTTATCAATATTGTATGGCCTGATCTTAATCAATATTGTTTGGCCTGCTCTTGATCCAAGCGGTTTGAGTCTGGCCACATTCATTTGCTGATATCTGCATTCAGATGGATACGTTTGATCTGGAGCAAACCACTTTTCAATTTTGGTTGCTAATATATTGTCGATTGGCACTCTAAGCGAATTCGTCTGTTGATAACCTTTGAAAACAGCTTTGATCCAGATCAGGCCCGACATCTTGTCGTGTTTGAAGTGCGTTTAAACTATTTTATGTTCTGGTCGCATCTCTAAAGAATAATAGCTTCGAGTCTGAAAACAGTTTGGATCCAGCTCAGGCCCAACGACATTCGGTGCTGTGCTTTCAACCCATTTATGCCTAATGATATTTCCTACCCTTATCGTTCGGACGAATCTGTTTCCGTTTTAAGGGATGCTGGGTAGTATTGTTCATTTACATTCATATCTAAATGGAACATTCGGTAAGCAAACAGTGTCTGTCAGTGGAAACCCTGATCAGATGACGCGTTTTGCAGCGTCTGATCTGAGTTTGTACAGTTTGCCTATGTTCCACAAAAAAGACGCTAGGCTTATATGGGTTAATGTGTTCTTGAGGCCTCCCAGGGGGAGTCTGTGCTCCCTTAAAATAATGCATTGATCTACCAAAATCCCTGAAAAAAAATTTCATCAGCTCCCTGAAAGTATTTTGTCTTGCTTCACAAATCCCTAAAATTAATTCAGCTTCTCCCAAATTTCCCTAAAATATAAGCCAATTCTCCCTAAAATGTATTTTTCTTTCCGTAGGATTAAAATAACATACTTTAAAACTATGAAGCAATACGCAAGCACATGACTTAATGTTCATTTAAAATTTGGCGTCATACATGTTAAGACAGGGCTAAGCTAAATAAAACATGACATATAAATTATTTTAATGAAATACATGATATATAGCTCAAAGTATGAGGTCATCCTTATACTGCTATTGCTGTACCTCGTAGGGTAGATATGGAGGAGTGCTCTCTAGTTTAGTTGTTTTAAAATAGGGACAGACCATTTGCTTTTCTGGTAAGATGGAGGGAGGTGCCTTTCTTTGTTCTAACAGCTTTTAAAAAACTTGAATATTTTGAAAGAAAGTGAAAGCATTTAATTTTTGTAACTGTACAAAGTCTTTTTACAATTCGATCAGCAGCCTTCAAAGTTTTAATAAAAAATCAGTGAGTTAACAAGAGAGAGTGCGCATGTAGCCCTGTAAGGATGGGGAATGACACTTGTGCTAGGGGGGGTCCCGGCCAGGGCATGCTCCCCTGGGGAAATTTTTGAAAAAGGTGCTATCTGGTGCATTCTGAGCGTTCCAAAATAATCAACCTAAAAATCAACAACTTTAGGGATAATTAATCAACAACAACAAAAAATATTCGGCATATTTTTTCTTCGATCAATCCAGATGTGCATGTAAATAAACAGAAACATTTTATTAAGGGGTCTTGGGGGCATGAGTCCCCCCCCCCCTCAGAATCAAAGATTTTTTTTAAAAAAATAAACAAAATGGAGGCTTTTCCTTTAAGATGATATTTTTTATATTTATATTTTTCACTTTTTGACATTGCTCACTAAATCCTCAAAACTATGAGCTTGCTCCCCAGATCCTCTAAAATAATTACCAGTGCTCCCCAGCTCCCTGAAAAGAAATAACCGTTCTCCCCAAACCCCTGGGGCCCAGATTTTGATGTCTTGTGGCTGTCTGTGCTCTATGCCTTTTCCTCATGGTATCCTTTTCGGCATATCTTGGCCATATTCACATGTTTCATTATATTTTGTTAATATTGGGTATTACTAAACAGTTTCCCCAAGTGCGACAGACATAACACATTACCCAGCAGGGACGTCATTGTGACGTCATTGCATCGCATTGACGTTGACACGACGTTACTTTGTTGTTCTGTGTCTGCTGGGTAAGGACAGCCAATATTCAAGCCAATGATGCTGACTTCAGAGTGCTGAAACTTGTGTTTCATACAAATTCAAACGTCTTAATTCAGTTGAGTCGAATAAACAAATCATTGGCCGTTATTTTATTCACTAGAAACCCGAGTTTCTTGTACTTCAACAACAGACGACTCTTGGGCGAAGATTTGGTACCATTAAAATGTATTTAAGCCTCCCAATGGCTTACACTGCTGTCCGTTCTAAGGCATTGGTTCTGTTGTTGTTGATTCATTGTTTATTGTTACTCCCATTGTGTGAGTCTGTAATTTTTCTATGTTTTGTTGTACGTAACTTTATGTCCATTCTAGTTTGCAATCATCTTGATGGGGAAGAGAGAGCTGGTTGCTTTGCTTGGTTTGTCTTGCTGATGTCTCGTAATTGTTGTGTGGCTCTTCCTCGCGGTGCCATGAGTTTGTGAGATTGTGGTATTTCCTGATCATACTCACTATTTTCCTATAATCACAACGTATAACTACAAATCCGTGCATTTTATTAATACGCTTGCGCGCAAAGGTAAACGTTTTGTAATTGGGCATCTAACTGTTTGCATGCTGTTATACTCTGCTGTGCCTGAAAAATCGTACCGAAAGTCGTAGACAAATAAATCATACGATTCCCGTGGCAAATGTAACTAGGGTATAAGAGATTGAATTATATATATCTACGCAATGTAAGAAATAAGGCCCCGAAGTTATAAAACTTTTTTCATGTTCAACTCAACTGAGCACAAAAGTTATTATGCACATAAATGTTAAAATGCTGACAATTGTTTGCATCTTAACATTTATTAGCATGATACATACTTTAAGTGTATGCAAGATGCAGGGGTGTGGAAATTTTAAAATTATCTACTTGTCCAGGGACAAATAAAGGGCCATAATGTACTTGTCCAAAGAAAATTGCACTTGTCCGAAAGAACAGATAAGCTTAAACCATCTGTGCTTAAACAATTTACGCTTTCGAAAACAGTATAAAACCAGATATCAACTATCTTGTTAACAGTGTAGATCCAGATCAGCTGGCTTCTTCAGAAGCCAGTTGATCTGGATCCACACTGTTTTCAATGCAACATGTGAACTCGTAATAATTAATCAGAATATGAAATACAATGAACAGAATTGTATTAACTTAATTCATTTGTACTTGTCCAAGGACAAGTAAATAGAAATTTTCAACTTGTCCTGAATGAAATTGTACCAGTCGGACAAGTCGGGCATGGTACTTCCACAGCCCTGCTAGATGAATCTATTAAATTTGTGCTGCTGCTTCCATCATGCATGCTTACCTCCATTTTATTTTCATAAACATAACTAGGGTAGACCTTTGCAGCAGAAGTGTTCATGTAGAAGCATCTACAAAATATATAAACAATGTCTCACAAAGTATTAGATTTTAAACCAATGCGATCCAGTATGATCCGCAGCTATATACTTAGGGAATATTGTCTAGCAGTTATTTTTCAGTTTTTAAACAGCCAGGGCCCCAAATTACAATGCTTCATTAAAGTTAAGGATGGCTTAAGTGAAGTATTGTTATTTAAGATGATACAGAGTACTACATTAAATGTATAGAAAATGCCAGGATCGATGCAGTTCTAATGGTCAAAGATATAATAGTGATCTACAGAAATAATGAAACTATTTTGATTTTAGTTCGAAAGGTATATTTTTTCACTTCCTAAAATTCAATTCTTAACTTAAGTCTTCCTTAACTTTAAGGAGGCATTGTAATTTTCGGCCCAAGTGATTAACTACACGCTTGGGTAAGTAATAGACGTACGTAGCTTATGTGTAGATTAGTTTAGAGCAATGATCTAATCTAGCTGATTAAGTAGATAATCAAAAAACCTATAAGATTTGTCAATCATTTGAGAATGACCATGACCTTTAAGCTTGTCATTGACCCTGAGTCATAAATTCTATACATCGCCTCACTGAGAGAAACATTTGAGTGAAGTTTTATGAACATTTTTTCAAAGCGCTGAGGAGATATGAACTTGAAACGCAATTCAAGGGTAAATCCCATGACCATGAAGTTTGACCTTTACCTTGAGTCTCTGAGTTCTGCAAACCATCTTACTGAGAGAAACATTAGGTTGAAGTTTAATAAAATTCATTGAAAGGGCTCATGAGATAGGGAGTGGACCTGATTTGAAGGGTAAATACCATATTCTTGAAGTATGACCTTGACCTTGGGTCTGCGTTGTCAAGTCGCATGTTCTACACAATTGTCTCACTCAGATGAATATTTGGCTGAAGTTTAATGAAATTCGTGAAAGGGTTAAGGAGATACAGAGTGGGCACAGAATACATGGGTAAATCCATTTCATTGAACTGTGACCTTGACATTTGAGTCTGAGTAGCTGAGTCATGAGTTCTGCATATTGTCTCACCAGAGAGGAACATTTGAGTGAGGCTTAGTGTATACCAATCATAGAGTCGGTGGATATGGAGCAGACACGAGTTAAAGGGGCTTAAACGTGATATTGAAGTGTGACTGTGACCTTGAGTCTGCGTAGCAGTGTCATGAATTCTGCACATCGTCTCTTGGATGAAGTTCAGTGAAGCTATTTGAAGGGTTCGAGATATATGGGGCGGCCATGAAATTCAAGGGTAAATCGCGTGTCCTTTAATTGTAACCTGGACCTTGAGTCTGGGTAGCTGAGTCATGGATTCTGCACATCGTCTCATTGAGAGAAACATTTGAGTGTAGTTTCATGAGATCGTTCACAGGCTTCAGGAGATATTCAGTGAACAGGCGGACTAACAGACTGACAGATGGACTGACAGAAGAAAGCCATTCCTATAATCTCGGTTATAAGCCTCCTGTAAGATAGTTAATATAAAACCAAGAGGGCACTTGGGCCCTGTTAAATCACCTGAGAGTGATTAATTATAATGTCATCGGAAAGCATTACTCCTCCAAAATATCAGTTCTTTAATTTTGATAGAACAACAAGTTCTATTACGACTATACATAGAAAAGTGTCCACCATGTAGAACATCGACCTTGCTTTATGATAGCCTATGTAAACCTTGTGAACCCAGGGCCTACCAATTTTGGTCCCAGGGGCATCATGGTAGGGGATAAATGAATCTCGATACATACGCAACATCAACACATTTTAAAATGCCTAATGACACCATAACGAGGAGGCCCAATACACTGAAGGACTTAAAAAGGCAAAAAATGAAAATTACTATTTATTGCACCCAGAACATTTTAAGCCTTCTTTAAAAGGTAGCGACCCGGGATAACGACACTCTGCTTCTATCAAAAACTAAAACCAACGTTTTTACAAACACTGGCCGCCACCAGCTACGCATAGCAGGTCTACTATGTTTTGCACGTACCTATGAATCAATGAAGCCAAATATTATATCATTTCACATGCAGCTTGTACATATACATGTATAAGAAACGCTGCAGCTTTAGTTTCATAACTTAATTAAATATACAACGGTTGTCCGAACATGAACGATTTGGTGCAATTGGTATGTTGCAAGCTGGGGTACGTGTTTCTGACGTCACTTGATATTATACTTGCCATCCGTTAACTGTACAGCGCCTAAGAGATCGTTATCAGGCAACAGAACAGTGAAATATAGACGCAGGTCTGGTTAACCAAAATGACGATCTGACATTAAGATGGCAACTTACGTCGAGTGTATCGACGATATTTGCATCGACAATATCCGTACCGACTGGCTACCGTCAGTGCCAGACAAATAGTAAGGTTTCGAGAGTAATTTGTATCCAGATTTTTAATAAAATATTTTTATACAAATACTTTAAATCGAGTCCGATTTCTAGACTAATTCAAATTGCAACTATAGACCGTTAGCTGCTTAAAGACCCCCCTCCCCCAGGGGGAATTGTGTACACTATGATTTTCTAAAACTACACTATATATGAAGCAAAATAAAACATGTTAGCACTCTGGCAGTTGGGGCATTACTGTGTTACAGCCTTGTTAACTACGTTACCATATAACAGCTTCCAATCCTCTTGTGCAAATACAAACATATACCTAAATCTTATTTATCAACATGCCAATGGCCTTAAAATCACTAAATTAAACGCAGAAAACAGCTGGTATGCATCAATACAACTTTAGTCTATTATATTGCAGTTATATGCGTTACTTACTTCCAAATATACTACTATTTAGTGTTGTGCTTCCACTAGACCAGGGACTGCCAAAATATATCTGAGGGGAAGTTTTAAACACTATAATTTTCTTAAACCACATAACATAAGTCACAAAATAATGCATGTTACCTCTTTATGGGTTGGGGCGTTACCCTGCAGAAGCAGGGTTTAATACGTTACCCTAAAAAATAGGAAATGCTATAGTATATATATAGCTGTTTCTTATTCTTACATATCAATATTATCTTGTAATTGAAATCAAATGACTAGCAGTATAAGTTTAACACATTTAGGCACCTTTTATTATTGTTACATATGTTACATTTCATTAAATATATCTTTTAGTGCAATGTTAGCATCATATGAGGTTAAACTGCTAGAGGATGTTGATAATTGCCGTTTGAGGGCTCAATTAGATGAGAGAAACAATAAATATTACCTTTTTGACATAAAATTCAAGTGGGATTTATCTCTGACAAAAGTATGGGTGATGAAAAGGAAAAAACTTGAACTCAAAGCAAATAAAATGCCGTTTCAATTTAAGAGTGTTTTATCAAATATATGTAACAATCACTGACAGAAAATGCTTAATTCAATGATCAAATAATGTTTCTAAAATGCTAAAATAATATCACTAAACTGTCTTACACTTATATATGTTTAATTATTTTTATACATGAAATGATACATTGTATATGCAAGACATTTTCCTCACTGTCTATAGTTCAATTTAGATGAAACATGATATTAAGCATAAAGTAGTTTAGTATGATCACTAGACCATTACGTAAGCCAACAAAATACATATATAGCTTATCAGCTATTGATTACAACAACTATATTGATAACAACCAAGGAAAGCTACCTTACAATTTCTAAAATTGTAAATCATTTTAAGCATGGTCAAAATCGAGAAATGAAGAATTAAAACAGGTGTTTATCCTTTGAGCAAACACTTAAGTTTTTCTTTTTAAATCATAGTTGTTTCTGACTCAATGGCATATATGGCACTGCCCATGCCAAACCTATGATTATATCCCCTATGGTAATGAATCTATATATAAAGCATGTCCAGTTTACACTTTATCTCGGTAACATGCATAACACAAATATTTTAGGAGAATATAGCACTTGACATTTGTTTCATCTGGCTATACAATTTTGTTGTGAGGTAATGAAACATGACAGCATAATTTTTGCTTCAAAGGTTCTACGTTAGTGATAAATTAAATTTAAAAGGGGCAATACATAGAAAAGCTCCCTTGCATTGTAAGTATTGTATTGTAGACATGACTAAATAAATGGACTTTAATAAATTCATTGGCCATTTTGCTTTGACTTATTTCTGTCAATTATACTTAGTCTAACAGTGAAATTTTATTTTATTCCTATTTCGCATGCCAAATGAAAATATGATCATGGTTACAAAATTACATCCTTCTAATCATTTGCATAATTCAAATCAAGCTAAATAGATTATAACTAGAAACGCAAAGAATAAATCAAATGAGCCAGCATATTCGATTTTGGTACATGAACTTATCACAGTTTCAAGAAATGAAGGCACATGTTAACCTGTGTATATGTGTAGACTCACCAGAGCCTTTGCTGCCTGCATATACTAAGTATAGATGTAGACCAGAAATAAGACAGCTGGCTTCACTGCGTCATCATGGACGATTAATGCTGGCTTTTGCCAAAATGTGATAAGTACCAAAATCTCACATGCTGGTCTAATCTTCATTTAAGCACTTTATATATTACATTAAATAAGATCAGCAATTATTGTTTCCATTCAAATGCAATAATTTTCATACTTTTGCTAGTGTCAAAGAACAAATCTGAGATAAGGTTTCAATATTTGGTAAACTATATCATACACACATGTAACACATACGACAATAAATACACTGCAATATATCTGATATTTATGATATCTTTTTCATTGTGAAAGAAATATGATTTCATTTGGAGATAATTGAAGAAAAAGACCCATGGAAATCAGAAATAAATACTTATCAACAAAATCATGTATACTTTGTTAACATTGCATGTAAGTTTATCATGGTAACACTGTTGTTAGTGACTAGGATGGCCTCTCAATACTATTTTTGTCAGAACGGTTGACTTTTTTGTATGTGTCCTTTTTCCAATCTCTGTTGTGTTTACAACTCATTCTATTAGTTTGATATTCATATTTAACTTTGCTATTGAGTATTCCTGCAATAATTTGGTCATGCCACATTCTGTATAGGGGGAATTAGCATCAGTTGTTTTGACATTAATTTATAAAACTAAGTAAGATCTTAGCACTGTTTTATATGATTTACTTTTCCATCCCACATGCTAAAAGAACATTGTTAAATCTAGTTTACATGAACTTGAATGTCAGCTGGCCAAATTTGGTCTGCCCTTATTCTGGCCAACAAAGTCTTATAAATTTAAATTGGAATTGTAAGTAACAACTGGCCTGATTCTGTGGATATGATCCAATCAAATGTGATCATTGTCACGCAAAACCCCATAATTAACACTTACTTTTTCCCATTTTCATGGAAGGATTTGTTCTTTGTAAATCATTTACTTATTTATATATAGTTTACTTTGCTTGAGTGAATGATCAGAATATCTATGTTGATTTCTTTAACATTTTCATTATTAAACAGTGAAAGATATGCTGAAGATAACAAAGTCCATTTAAAAGCTAAAAATAAAGAAATGTGTCACCATCTGCATATGCAAATAAGATGTCAGTTTATAATTTTATTTGGAGAGAAACTCTTTAAACAGTTTCTAAATACATTTACTTATAATGCATAGTATCTAATGTAACACATGTCAAATTTTATCGTACCAACTTATATATGCTTGATTCTATCTGGATTGTTAGCACACACTTTTGTATGCTACCACATCCAACACAACATTAAGTTAAAAAGTAGCTTTTACTACTGTAGATGAGCATACATATACAAGGAGGAATAGTAGCCTGTATCATGTTACTGACTACGTTCGTATAATATGAACACCAGTTGACTGGTTGCACTACTATTATTATTTTGTTGCTGTTAAATAAGTAATTGAATTAAACTTAGTACCAAAAGTCTTCAGATAAGTATTACAAAATCTAAATCCACCTTTTACTACAGTTTCAGACTCAATTTATACTGTCTTTGACATCATTTTTGACACACACAGTACCTTATGATATATTTAATATTGTTATATACGTTACTTTAACAGTTTTGACAAAAATGGGATTATATATTTTTTTATTCAGCTATCCCTTCAGAGCTCTAATATTCTTTGTTAATGAAGTTTAAAAGCTATAAAATTTGCCAAGTTGGTATTTTTTCAAAAATATATTATTTCACAAATGCTAATATGCTTTGACAATTTGATAGTCTCTTAATATTAGCCGATCAATTCCATTTCAGACAAATTATTATCTCAATATCCATTAAACACACAAAGAAGTTTTGAAATAAATTCAAATGCCCATGAAATGTATCATTTAGGGTATAAATCAATATATAGAACGCACTGAAGTTAATGTAACATACATAACATATTGGCAATCAAACATCAAAATGATATTTTACACCAGAAACACCGTTTAATATCCCCTTTCAGTCTTGCTTATCAATAGAATGCTCATATATGGTGTATAAAAGCATACAGATAGGATTACATGCTGTATTTTAAAATGAAAAGATTCTTACTTTACATAACATTTTCTTCAGGGTCGTCATATTCAACAGCTTATAACTCTTGGAGTTTTTGTGATAGAAGCAAGCTGTTTGCAGTTTTGGAATGTTCAGTAAATTGTCTTTTAGAGACTTGCTATTTCATTCTAAGATATGTATTGAAAAATTATCAAATAAAACTATTTAACAAAATTTTAATTATTTTACAGGGTGTAGTTGAAAATGTAACGTAAACGACACCATAATGGGCCTAAATAACATCGACAAACATCAATATATGCAGGAAATTAACTGTCCTTGTAAATTACATGACTATTTAGCCAATTTGAACTGTTCAAGTACTACCTTAACAGCCTTAATTACATCTTATTTTTTTTTAAATGACAGGTAACGTAATAAACACGCTGTAATACCCAAACGCCCCAGCCGCCAGAGGGCTAACATGACTGTTGCCCTAAAAATATTTATCATTTTGGTGTGAACTCTAAAAACATGTTTAGCTGACATGTTGATGTTCATTGTTGCCAAATCTCAATAAAATTGACACATTAAAAATAAGAAAAAATTTATTAATTTCAGTTTTTGTGTTTTTAAAGTCCGTCAGTGTATGTAATGAAAGTGCATTCATAATTCAATCCGCAAATGCGTTAGGTTTCTATACTATATGCTAAACAAAAAATCAATCTTGAGCCCAACAACAATATTTATCGTTCTGACTTATCTAGGTGCAGACTTTAGAAAGGACATACTCATACACATTGTATAGCAAAGGAATATTTTAAAGGGGACGGCAACCCTGATGATTACTATGTTTTATATGAAAGATCTTAATAAATCATGCATTTTGATACCAGTTTCATCTAAACTGGTTGAAAAATGCAGAAGTTGTAAGTGTTTGAATATTTGCAAATGGACTGTAATGGAAGCGGCCATATTGTAGGCTTAGTGACGTCACACAGCCTAATTAAATATACGTTATCAAAATAAAAGACAAAACAATGGATAACTTGCAATTATCTTTACTGAGACTTTTCCCTTATGTATAAAGCTGCATATCTGCTGAAACACAGATGTTGTGATAGTATTGATAACTAAAAATTAAGCAGTTGATTTCTTCTAAAAGCTAATTAAATATTCAAAATGTCGGCTAAATGTTGGCCATATTGAATTCTTTTAAAGGCCCATAACTTCCCCATTTTTAAACCAATTTTGATGATACTTGTATCAAAATTCATGTTTCATAGAGCTCTTTCTGATAAAACATTCTTTTCATTAGGGTTGCTGTCCCCTTTAACGAATTTAGGAAGGCATCCTGTATTTTCTAAGAAGCATAAATTACATACCCACAGTTTTGGTTTTAATTTCCTTTTAGCTGCTTAAGCGCTGTCTGATTAGTAACCAATTGCTTCCTCTTACGTTGACGTCGTTAAAAAAGAGACGTAAAACTTGAAAATATATCGGTACGGAATGTACGGTCCGTGAAAATGGGCATTTAGTCAGGAAAGGACAACTTATTCGGTATTTCAAAGCAGACTAGATCACACTCATTCCATAATAAAATGTTTTGAAAGGCAGTCAATTTTTCTGATGTTTCCTCTTCTGTATATAATGAAACATGAGAGGGTTCTTTTGAGTACCTACAATGCTGTTTTTTTTAAACACGGAAATAATTTTCCATTAATCACTCTTTTTATTTCTAAATAAGACATTAGGTGTCTTATAAGTCGAAAACGAATGGACTTCAATATAACTGTACATATAGGTTACAGATTTTTCATTTAAGCCCCCTTGTGGCTTATGCTGATGTTCGTTCTAAGTCGGTGGTATTGTTGTTGGTGATTCATTGTTGATTGTTACTCTCATTGTGGCAGTCAGTAATTGCTTTATTTTCACTCTAACTTTGCAATCATCTTAATGGGGAAGAGAGAGCTGGTTGCTTTGATTTTATTTTTTGCCCTCCTAGTGCCTTGTGATTGTTGTGTGGCTCTTTCTTACGGTGCCACGGGGTTGTCTGCAGTTGTGAATGTGGTATATCCTGATCATACTCACTTACTATTTGTGAGATGAGAGAGTTATCATATGATGCTTATTTAATGACTTTTAACAGCATTGACACAATGAAAGTCACCAAAAATATAAAATAAAAATTACAAATGTTTAACATAAGGAAAATAGTTTATGATTAATCATACATGTAGACTCAGATAACCAAATGTAAAATGTGTTTTTATTTTTTTGCCTACAGATATTAGCACGTGTTTGGTGCTCGATGAAACTACCATAATAATGTTTTAAGTACCCTCAGCATAGGTTTAGATTCTCAAAAAGCACCTTCTTTGTGAGACAACATATGCTTTGATTTGAAAGCAGAAAAAATTATCTGGTGGTCTGATTAATGCTTTTTTTTTATCAGTTTTAGGTGTCTTACAAGTCGAAACGGCTAGAAATCCATATTAATGTATTTTATGATATGAATGTCGCAAAAAATATTAAACAAATGAATTCAATTTTCAGAATGCTCATGTAATCATGAATACTTCGGATCTCTTGCAAAGTGCGTTATTTTTGCAAGAGACCCGAAGTATTCATGATTCCATGAACAGACCAAAAATTGAATTTATTGCTTATATTTACATTTTATTATAAATATCTAAAATATAAAAACTATTTACAATTTAGGAAACAAAACAGTTTTGTTTTTCATGTGAAATCATGTTAACGGCTTTGTCTGAGTATAAAAAGGAAAAGTGAATAAGCCAGCGCAAACACGGACAGCCAATGGTGTACACAAGAGGCTAGCTTGGCAGGTGCAACTCGGGTGTGGCTCGCTGTCAATCACAACACCAGTGTCACTTCTGGCAAATGAGATAGATGTTCGAAGCATATTGCATGGGCATGTGAGCTTGGCAGATGCCAATAATAGTTGTGTCATTCATGAGACTATGAACGGGTGCAAAAATCTAATGATTCATTGAAGGTTTTTTCGAAAATGTAAATATTGATGTATGACAATAAGATAGTTTTGTTACTGTTTTGTTTTAACTGGGAATTTCGATAAAGCAGTCATTTCAGCATTTTATCAAATCCTTTTTAATCTTAGACTAACAGAATTGATAGCCATGTATCTGGATAGTTAATCTCACGTTAAGGGGTCCATATATATTAACCCATAAACCTGGGTATCAGTATTAGATTTCATTGGGTAAATAAAGAGTTACCCGTATGCACTAGCCTGGCTTTCAGGCCCTGAGTTTAAGGTAAACTACTCCTAATAAATCGAATGTTTCTCTGTAAAATCTCCCTTCTAAGCTCATAGCCCTATCAGAGAGATAGAATATTAGAAAGAGAGGACTCAAGTTAAGTGGGCCGTTTTTTAGTTGCAGATTTTTTTTAAGTATCAGTTAGACGGGGGCCAGTCTACGTATGCACAGTCGCAAGCCATAGAGCAGTGTGTTTTCTATACATTGTAAGAAAATCATTTTGTTATAACGCTGGTCTATTCAAATTTAAGTTTGTCCAAACCGTTGACATTTTCATGAGTTTTCGTGAGCCAATCCGTTGACATATTACTGCATATAATGGTATAATTTGTGTTGAACTAGCTAGTCCAATCCGTCAACAATTGCCGCTTACACGGCTAACATAAACAACTATTTCTCAAAAACCAGCCAAGGGATTTCATTACGGTTTTCGGCGTCTGGATCAGAATTGAATTGTGCATCGTAATTCATAGATATGATACGGATAAATACATGCAGTTTCAAAGGAATGATAAGAAAATATTTGGGTCTTCGCTTCAAAAATTCTCAGCACAGAAAAATACATTTCAATGAACCGATGCAAGCAACTATGTATACTTTTCGCCACAGAATTTGTTCTTTTATGCAGATAAATCAATTCTACGTGCGGTAATTTGGATCGTTCGGCTGATGCATGCTTTATACAGTAATCATATTGGATACAATGAGACACCTACCTTGCCTGTGTTGAATGGTCCGCCATCTTGGGTGGTCCGCTCCGCTTCCAAAAAACGGCCGATCCGGAGCTCGATACAGACAGTGAGTACAGTTGCTTTATAACGCTATGTTTGAGTGCCACAGAAATGGACCATTTTATAAGTGAACTTTGTTATAGAAGGACAATTTTACAATGGAATTATATAATAGCAAACTTATCATTCTATGGTCATTTTTCTATAATTACTTTGTAAAATTCAATTGTAAAAAAAACTTGAATGCCACATCCTCAGTAGTAACATGTTATATCCAAATCAATGTTTTAAAGAGGTATGTTATAAAAAATGAACATCTGCATGTTGATAGAACAATGATATATTAAAGTGACGTTGTCATGTTATGTCACATCTCAGCATATTCAGGAACTACTGGAAGCCTTTTATAAAATTTTAATATATGGTATTTAATGGTGAACAAAAAAAATATTTGTGTGAGGATGAAATTGAAAAAAATCTGTCCCTTGCGATCACGATTGGCATCACTCTGCAAGCCTCATGATGCCAAACGGTGATACTCAGGGTGGATTTTTCTATCTCACCATCACAGCCACAGGCCTTTAGTTAAGAGTGCGTACCAAAATAATAATTTTCTTATTTCTCAACGAAAACATGTGTTGTGGGTACTCAAAAGAACCGTCTCATTGAGACGGTTCTTTTGAGCACCAAAAACATAAGTTAAACCTGATGGGTAAGAAAATATTCACAATTTTACGCTCAAAAATTTTGTTTGTCTAATCCTATGCAGTCATGATAGATTAATTTAACCTCCAACAACTGTTAAAATATCGTTACAGTGGTTCATCTGATTGTCTGTTCTCCTGTGTGTCTCTGGGAGATGGCAATATTGGTTGGGCTGTTGATGTCCTTGGGAACATGTGGTTCCTGTGTGGGGTGACCATGGACAGACCAAGAGGCAACGGAATATGGTGGCAGGTAACTTCTCATGTGCGGATCCAGAGGGGGGGACAGGGGGTCCGGACCCCCCTTGAAAAATCACAAAAATATAGCGTTTCTTAGCAATACTGGTCAGGATCCCCTGATAAATTACAAGGCTACCAAGCCAGCATTCAATGTTGGGTCATCATCGTCACGCCAGCGAAATGCCATTTAAATGGCGTTTCCCTGGCGGGCTGATGATGGCCCGCTTATAGTGGTATTTGGATCCTCCCACCCCTCATCAACTAAAAAAATAAAAAGGAAAAAAAAAAACTTCAAAGATGGACCCCCTCTGACAAAATTTTCTGGATGGGCACATGCTTCTTATTGCAACTAAATGTCGTCAGTTGTCTCTGTGTCTAACAGTGTGGACTCAGATCAGACTACTGTTTTCCTGTATGCCAAAATCAGTCATTGACGTAATCATTTACATACAGCAGATTTTTTCAGCAGACAACATTTTCAGATGGATTTTTTTTTGTGCCTGACGAAGGGTTAACAAAGTCATATCAGACCAGATTTTCGCAAATGTAAGATCAATTTATAAGCAAAATTTAATTGATATATATATCTTAGAACCTTTTGCATTTTCAGCTCACCTGAGCACACGGTGCTTACAGTAAGATTTTGTGATTATTTGATGTCTATCTTCCATTTTCAGTAAACAATTGCTTCAGACAGTATATCTTCATAAGCCACTGGTTGGAATTTCACCAAACTTCACAGGATTGATCCTTGTGTTGTCTTACTCCAAATTTGTTGAAAGATTTCAATTATATGCACAGTTTTGCTTTCCATTGCGAGGGAAAGGTAAAACATAAATCCTCTTTTACAAGTTCACTGGCCCAATTTGAAAAAAAAATGGTGCAAAAGGTCCTTGGGCAACCCTCTACCAAGATTGTTAAAACTATTCTGGTCTGTCAAAAAGTGTTGAATTGTAAATATTTGCTTATCCATTAGTTTTAACATGTGTTGTGGGTGCTCAAAAGAACCGTCTCATTGAGACGGTTCTTTTGAGTACCCACAACATATATTTTGATTGAGAATTTTTTTTTTTTTTTTTAGTGGTAAGCAATAAGTAGATGTTCCATGTTTTCTTTCCTAGGTACCATTCACTGGAGAATACCTGATGAAGGATATCACAACTATGGACATGTTGAAGGCTTTCACCAAGAAGCTGGACCCTCAGAACTTGACTTACATCCTCCACCATCAGAGAGGGGGCCTGATCTGTGGTAGGTCTGGTATCTGGTACTGTCCGGAATACAAGCACTTGCTGCATGTGTGTAGAGGTAGTATAGAGGGTGAGTTCCTTATTAGAGGAGGTCTAGAATTTTATAATATACCTATAAATGAAACAACTTTTGAATTGTATGTTTTCTGGCCATCTGATACAGAAATCGGAATCAACGAACTGAGGTTTTCTGATTCCGTATCACTATCTTTTAAAACAAGGCTTATGTTGGTTACCTGTTTTTGTGGCGACATTACGTAAAGTAATTTTCAAGCATGGAACCAGTGACAGAAAACATGATGATGTTACATCAAAAAAAGAAATGTAAAGTCAAACGTTCCATCAATTTTTCTGGATTAAAGACCAAAACAATTTTTACAATCAGAATAATGTCAGAAATGGATTAGTCAAACCATTGGATCAACCTCGACGCTTCACGTCTTGGGTGATCCGATGGTATGACTATGACCTCATCCACTCAACAAGATATAGTATGCCAGATCAAGTTACTAGTATAATAATGTGCATATCTTTAAATGTTCGCATGATGGGTAATTTTTCATGCTTTAATTATTGTCTGCAGACTTTTTTCAAAATAGACTTTTTCAAAAAATTCTTTAAACAACACCCATCAGTGTCAAATGGTTTGGATCAAATCAGGAACAACATTCTCTCGGTCCTGATCTTGATCCAAACTGTTTGCAAACTGTTTTCAGATGACAAATGTTGCCCCTTGCAAGGAAAGAGTTAAAACTTTGTACTGATGGTTTGTTGAGCCCAAAGTGAAAAATGATGAGACGTGGCTAATTCAAAATGTCTGCTAATTGGTATTATTACCCAACCATCTATATACAGAGTAATTGTCTATTTTTTGCTTTCTCATGTGTTACTGAACTATTGCTTGGGCAATAGTTTTGGATATTGACTGGGACTATACCCGCTTCGCTGTTAAAAAACATGAAAGCACGTATCGACATGCGCAACAAAGATGCGCGGATGGTTTATTTACGCTAGGAGACATTATGTAACAATGCCGGATATGAGACATGGTTTTGGCAACTTTAACCTCCAATAATTTCGTTGTTTATGGTCAGAAACATAAAGTGTGGGTACTTGTTTTCTTAGTTAGAATGAGTGGAACACTTTGAGACCAAAATTGAGCAGTTTGGGTGAAATTTTCTGTTTTGCAACAAAACCCCATCTTCTACAGGAACCACATTCAAGGAACGCTGCTTTGTATTTCATCAAATGGGTTTGTTAATAAGACGGTTATTTCATGCCAGTAGTGTGATCAAACTATTACCCTGAGGTGCTGTGGATGACCTGATGCACTATTGCATGAGGCCAAAGGCATTAAATAACTGTATATTATAGCCTGGGAAGATTGACGTGAGACATGACTATTCAATGACCTTGTGTTTTTTCAGGTCACTATTGGGATGAAGCTCAACCTGAAGGTTTATCTTTAACTTTAGTCTGGAAACTGGTGGAGGCCAGAAATGTCAGGAATGAAAATGGTAATGCTGTTATTTATACAGTGAAGTCCCTTTATAATGCATGGTTGAAAATTTTCAGGGTTGGTTTAAACAATATTTTAATTCTTTATATACATACAATATTTAACAATTTACATAATCAATGGGCCAGGATCTGACAGTAAGCTAAAAGCTTATACGAGTCATTTCCTGAATAGCATTCAGTAGCAGTAAATATATGTGAACAGTGTAAAATTCAAACCATTTTCTAGAGAGAGAGATAGAGAGACAGACAGACAGACAGACAGACAGACAGACAGACAGACAGAGAGAAAGTAAGAGAGAGGGAGAGAGAGGGAAAGGGAGAGAGAGAGAGATGCAGGGTACGCATTGAATTCCAGTTCGTGTATACTAGTCAAATCGTTTTGAGTGTATAATAAAATCTTGAACTTTTAAGAAAAGAACTTCATTTTCTAGGTCTGTTGCAGTTTCCTTACCATATAGTAATTAATGCGTTTTATGGGTTTGCAAGACATCAGACAAATATATGTTTCTTGTGTGCCTGTATATTGGTCATATAAAAAAGAAATGATAAGCGCTTTCAAAGCCTCCACAAGAACAGGACGGACTGTTGATAATATTTTTATTATAAAGATGCGAGTTTAACGAGCTGCATTCCATGCATATTCTCGTGTGTAGAATCTGTCCTTTTCTTGTGCCTGCATGAAAGTACATTGGTGGGGGCTTCTTATGCTTGTTTAGCTGATATTTAAATGCAGATACAGTGCTTGCTCCCTTTATTTCATCTGGTAGCTCGTTCCAGGCACGAATAGTTGAGGGGGAAAAAGGAGTTGAAATAAAGATTTGTGCGTGCTCTTAATGATCGCATGTTGTTGGCATTTCGAAGGTTATATGCAATGTTATCTTGGACAATAGGAGGTAGGAGATCAGAAAGATAGTCAGGAGTTAGCCTGTTTATTATTATTTTATAGAAGATAACGAGTTTGTGTTTAGACCTTCTTTCTTGCAGAGTTTCCCATCCCAGCTCAGATAGGAGTTTTTGGATGCTACACAATTTTGTTCCCCCGGTTTTTATTCTAGCTGCTTCATGGTGAATGAGTTCTTATTGTTTTTTGGATTCTGTGGAGCAATTGTCCCAGACAGCATCGCTATATTCTATTAAAGGTCAAATGAATGATATATACATTCGCTCAATGGCATGTCTGCGTAGTTTAAACTTTAAAGCTCTTAGCAGGTTAACTCTCGGCCATATGTTCAGGGTTATTCCTGAATTGAGGCTTTTGAGGCTGACTTTCCATAGAAAGTCAGCCTCAAAATGCTGAATTCAGCATATTATTATAGGTTCTCTGATTTATATTCAGTCTGTCTTAAGACAATTGAGCATTTAAGCTTCAAATTGTGAATATTTAGTAGGCATATTGCAAGTTTTAAGATCGGAGTTTGAAAGTTCAGGATTTTGGAAATTTTGAACTTTCTTTCATGATAATGCTATGTTTGGGGTCCATAGTAATAGACTGTGTTAAAGTGAATTGTGTTATAAAGGGACATTTTTTAAAAGGAATTATAGAAAAATGACCATTTTATGGTCATTTTCCTATATATTTTTTTGTAGAATTCCATAGTAATTTTTTTTATGAGCAACAACATGACTGTGTTATATCCAAATCTGTGTTATAATGAAGTGTGTTATAAAGGGACTGCAGTGTACCCCAGGGGGGGGGGGGGGGGTACTCTGATATTTTCGTGTGTAGGCTCTGGTCATTTTTTTTGGTTCAAAGTTTTGAAGGACCTCTGACACTTTGATAGGGTATCTGCCTATTTTTCTGATGCTTCCCAAAACTTCCCTATGTATAAGATATCACTGGTATCCTTTTGAATAGGACGCTTGATGTATTAGAAACGAATTAAGGTTATAATTAGACATGCAGATCCCTACAACAAAACAGGAGACGCTACCAAAGGGGGTAGGGGTTGCAAAATTTGACTTCACCAAAACATTTAGAAATCAATCATTTTGCACGTGTAACGGTTTTACATCATCAATACTCGGTTACAAATCACAGTGAAAGTATTTTAAAGTCCAAAATCATGAGCATTTTAATGATTATTTTTGTTGTTGTTTTTTCTATCTGATTTGTTAAGAAATATTTTGAAGTGCAACTGTAGTCCACATTCAACCTTGATGACAATGTATTTACCTGGTGCAATATTATGCAGCGATGTACTTTAACCATTCATCCATGCGTAAAGCACACCTAGTCAAAGGCCATGTAGTTTATGTGTATTGGATAGATACAGTGTATGTGCAAAATAATCTACCTACTGAATTTAGTAAAAGGACAATTTTCATAATCTAAAGAAAAATATGCTAAAACGTTGTAATATTTCATGACTAATGGGTAATGAAAAGGAAGCTTATTTGTACTAATTATTTCGTTATACTAGAAAAAAAGATTTTCAAAAGAGCACACCAAAAAACCAAATGCTAATGTTCGGGCTTGCCCAGACGTCTTATTTTGGGCTGTGGGATATCATTCCCCCCTGAGTTCCAACTAGCTATTCACATATATTATGTAAAATATGAGAACACACTTACGTGCAAAAGGATTAGTTGGAACTCGGGGGGGGAATGATGTTTTAAAAATATTTTTTCTATTTCCTATATGAAAATCAAAAAGTGACCATTTTAGCCCCAAAATAAAGCCGTACATTGATGGAAATAGGAAATCAAGTGCAAAATCATAAAATAAAGACCAACAGCAAGCTTATATATGAAGATGAAAACTTTTGATCGACTTCATTTTTTATCAAAATAATAGGCAGCGATACACTGTGATTCCCATTACCACCGTCAGAGGTCCTTTCAATATTTTGGGGGGTTTCAGAAAAATGAATATTTTTTGGGGTATGATGAGATTGTGAATATTTTTTTGGGGTCACCACAAAATTGAACTATATTAGGGGTCATTTCTATGTATTTTATGGTCTTTTCTTAAGGTCAAGGTACAGAAAGGGGGATAATTTTTGGGGTTGCTAAAATTTCAAATATTTTTTGGGGTGCTTAAAATTCCTGATATTATTTGGGGGTGAATGGTAGGTGCTGGGCCCGAGCCTACGTTTGAAGAAAAACTGAGAGCACTCCCCCCAAGTAAGTTAAACTCAGACCAAAATCTCTACATCTAGGCCTTTTTGATAGCTGAAAATGCATGTTAATTCTTTGCATACTGCAAAATTTTTCATGATTTTTTGTTGTCTGCAGATATTTTTCAAGATTACTTTTTTCAAAACATTTTTTTCAGGAATAACATTAGAGTGCCAAACAGAGTAGATGCAGATCAGGCCCTACATTTTGTCTGGCCTGATCTTGGTCTTAACTGTTTGGAAAGGTAATCAACAGACAACAAAATTTGCCGCTAGCAGACAAAGAATTTAGATAATACTTTCAAAGTGGAATAAAAGATATGACCTACCTTTCTAGTGTACATGGGTGAAATTTTTCAGGATTATTCCTGAATTCAGGATTTTGAGGCTGAAAGTCAGCCTCAAAATGCAGACTTAGGGAGATCATAATAGTTTCGGATTTATTTTCAGTCTGTTTAAGGACTTTTGACCATTTAAACTTTAAACTGTGAATTTTTAGTGGGCATACTGCAAATTTTAAGATTGGAATTGCGAAAGTCCAGGATTTTGGAAATTTGGAACTTTCACCTATGAGTGTGTCTATCATTTGCAGGATTACTCTGGATACAGCAAGGATCTGGTGATATTTTCACCTACACCCCAGACAGACAGAACTGTGCCAGTGTTCAGTCACCACGACCAGGCTCTACATTCCTGTGTATCTCTGCTTGCCCGGAGGCTGTCTGGGTCCTACTTGAGAACGGAGATGTTTACATTAGAACAGGAATAGGAAAAGTCTACCCACAAGGTGGAGGATGGTTTAAGTTAGACTTGACACAAATCGGTAAAGTTTTATCTAGACATATGGGTAAAGTCATTCTTTGAACATTCATGTGCAGCTAACCAGTGGAGTTAGAGATCTGGCCCAGCGGTTATAAAACTTTTTCATGCTCTACTCAATTGAGCCTGAATTTTATCCTGCTCGTAAATGTTAAAATGCCAACAATTGTTGGCATTTTAACATTTATGAGCAGGATAAATACACCATCTGAGAGTTATAAAGCAAGAAACATCTTTATTTTTCAGCATTATAGTTTTTATGGGCTGTTGAAATTTCATGCTCAGTCGAGTTGAGCATGAAAAAAGATTTTAACCACCAGCCTATTTTTATCTGCACCATCTACTTCCATGCATTTTGTGTATGAAAAGGTGAGACTCTGGCAGGACTGCACTTTTTGCCGTCACCAAAATCAGATGTTGTGAGTGAATACTACTGCATCATTTCTTCGGAGAGAATTAAGAAAAAACATACGAGAAGTAAATTTTATGAAGCCATTAGACTTATTTCTGTATCCCTTTCAAATGCAATGTCTTGTATATTTGATGTATGTGTTGTTTCTCAATGTACAGTCAATCCTCTTTACAACGACACTGTTTATCCCTGAATAATTTGTTGTTAAACTGAATTTCTGTTGTAATGAATTCAAATTTAAACTAAACTGGTACATTTGTGCAAATACTATTGACACTGTAAAGAATTTTGCTGTTATAAAGAATGTCGCTGTGAAGAGTTTTCACTGTACTTCAAATTTGAATGAAATATTGTTAACTCTAAAAACATTGTCATTTGTTTTTATAAAAAGTTGCTAAACCTATGATTATGCACAATGAATACTTTTCAGATTCTACCCGATTTGTACATCTGTCCTGTAGTAGCACGAGTGTGTGGGCTGTTGATAATGAAGGTGGTACATTTCACCGCATCGGCGTTAAAGCTCCTAATGATCACAGTCTCAATGCTGCTTGGTTACCAATTGACAATGGGGACACAGTGTTTACCCAGATTATTGCTGGACCACAGGACTGGATGGTGAGTTATATTACCTTATTTACCTTTATAAGAGTGCTCAGATGAAGTGTAACTTACTATATAGGTCTTTATAAACAAATAAAACAAAAAACAACAACATATCTTTGATTTATGAATATGCAAATATTTTTTTTAATTACGCTTCTTATCTAGAAGCCTGCTTATTTGCGGAAAACTTACTGGAAATTTTGATAATAATCTATTTTTATGTTAACTAGTTTAATCAAAACAATGAATATATATATGTAATTAAGCCAAGCTGGTTGGATTTCAAGGCATTGCAAGTTGGGTCATGGGGTTTTATCCAAGTTTTATCATGACCGCTCAAGGCAAATCAACTTTATTTGCAAACATGAATACATTAAAAGCCAGAAATCGACTAAGAACAGTGCAGCAAAGAAGAGAACAAAGTCAAACACTAGACACATCCAAAAATCTTCAGCCAATTATGTGAAGCATCATGGAATAGGCCAAGGAGAACTGTATGCCAAACTATGCATATCCTGAAGAGATGGTACATTCATCAGGATCTGTATTGTTTGCTATTGTACCTTTTAGGAGCATAAATGGGGCAAATTAATCCTTAATGCTAATGCATTAATAATGCATTCTTTATTTCCAGTAATTCAAGGTAATGATTAACTCATCAGTTTTTGCATTACTTTAATGCTAATTCAATGCATTATTTTCGTCAAAATTCACTGCATTACTTGCATTACTTTGAATTATTGACTAATACAGAAACTTCACCATTACAGAGCTCTCACTAGGATTTTGAAAACAGGAGTCCCAGAGCCCTCTTTGCCAAAAAGGTGGGAGTCCCACCATACAAAAGAATATAGCCTCCTTCAAAAAATAGGATTCCCAGCACAGAAAATGGGAGTTCAGAACTGCAAATAAGCAGTTAGTGACAGCTCTGCATTAGGATACAGACTTTTCTGTAGAGAGCTGGGAGCTAGATGGACAACATTGGATAATCCTGTATAAAGATTTGTATTTACAGTTATTATCCTTCCCAATTTCTTTTTGTTCAGTTTGCTTTTGTAAAGACTGTTATGAACAGGCAACATGAACTGTGAAACTTGTGAGTAAACTTCAGTAAAGGTTGTTTTATATATAAATAAAGTGTTACTAGCAACCACAGAAGAACCAATATAAATACTGGAATAGTGAAAAAGTAGCTATGAAGTGATGAAAAGATATTTTATTCCACTTAAGTCAAATGCTTTTATTTATAAATGAGCTTTAAATTGGTGTGCCTTGTTGATTGATATAATCCAGTCAAGAGATAGAGGGCAGGAAACTTCAATAGTTCATAATTTTCCTCCCACAAAAAACTGTTTTAAGGCTATCATTGAGAACTTTCCAGTGATATAAGATTCATCGAAATATGATCACTTGAAAAAAGAGCTGGGGTTGATCCAGTAGCATATCATTTCTGAGGGTTACATGTATTTCCTAAAAAAAATTCAAAAAATATTAAATTCCCCAAAAATGTTACTGACAAGAATACAAAATTCAGTGCAAAATGTGTACATTGTAACCCTTGGTTCATGTGATATAATTAAATATCATTATGAAATATTTATTTGTGAAATTAATATGTGAAGTTTATATGTTTATGCACAAATTTTGTGCACTGTATTAACAATATATAGTTTACAGTTTTGTATGATTCTGTTTCATATGATGAAAGTAATGCTTAATTCAATGCATTACTTTCTCAAATAATGCTAATTCAATGCATTACTTTTACAAAATCAAGTAATGGTAATGCTAATTCAATGCACATTTTTGGCAAGAAATGGTAATTCAATGCATTACTTTCCAAAGTAATTCGCCCCATGTCTGTTTAGGAGATAATATGCTTAAATCGTCTTACTTAACCTTTGTCCTGCTGAACCCATATTTGAGCTGTGACATGAGATTTCCAACAATGTGGTATGTGCGACCAGCAAAGCCTCAGATCAGCCTGCCCATACGCGCAGTCTGATCAGAGCCTTTGCTAGTCACTTGAATATACTATGAATATTAGGCTACTGACTGAACACCATATGGAGTTACTAAGCTTAAAAAGGGGCTACACAGGCTTGTCAGGGTCTACATTTGTCAAAATGCCACATTGTTGGAAATCACATGACACGGCTCATTTATCCTTTTTTAAGCCAGTTAAGGCTTCTGTTGAAGCCACATTGTATTCCACTCTGCTTGTAAAAACAGCTGGAACCCTGTAGGTTTAAAGGATAAACATTAGGGAGGAGTGTAGTTCATACAATATTCATCATGACAAGGTTATCTTATGTATGTTTCCTTATACAGGTCTGGGCAGTCGACAACAGAAGACAGGTCTATGTGAGAAGTAAAATTACTACACATATGCCGATTGGTCGACACTGGGTTCATGTACCAGGTAACTTAGTAGGGCTAGATAAGCAACTTTTTTGTTGGTAAAATTGTTATTATTTCTTATCCATTTATTTAAACATGTATTTTTGGATGTCTCATTAAAATAAGAAAGCAAAGTTTCAATTACAGTAAAACCTGTGTAAAACGGCCACTCAAAAATAGACAAAACAAAGTTCTTAATAACAACTGGTAGCTTAGTGAAGGTCGAAGTATTGCAGAATGCTCCCTTTGGAGCATTCTGCAATACTTTTGACCTGCATTAAGCGATAATCAGTCTTGAAAACCATTTTCTGGTCTTTTTGAGAGTGGCCGTTTTACACAGGTTGTACTGTACACACTCTTATCTGGAGGTCTGAACTACCATTATATTTATCCTAAACTGAACTCCTTAACTCCTCAACAAATTTAGTCTAAAATCCATTCCTCAACATATAGCTTTCTCAGTGCCCACCAGATAACCCTTTGAAAAACAGTCAATTGCCTTCTCTAGGAGCACGAATATAATATAATGCTTGTTCAATGCTTGGTATTTCTCATGCAGCTTGCAGCTGCCGGACTGCAAAGATTGCAAAGTCAAGCTGGGAGTCCTCAATAGACACCACCTGTCTTATAAGGCCACCTCCAATCCTCTCTAGGATCTTCAAAGCTTGTTCGACCAGCTTAATGCCCTGATAGTTGCCTTTAAGGCAGACAATGAAACTTTGCTCCCAGTCAGTTGGGACCTTGCCATTAGACTTGTGGCACCTGTATCACCTGCTTCCTTAATCATCTCCAGCACTATGCCTTATGGGATTGCAGATGGGTGAATTTTGTCAAATAACTACAGAGTTATGGCCCTTGATTGATGTTCAGAATTGCATTTTGCTCAATATCTTTCGGGCAAATGGATGGATTTTGATAAAGTTTTGTGTTATCGCATACATAAATAAGATCTAGGATTGGCTAATAACATGTTTTTATGAATTTTGAACAGAGTGAGTGTCCTTGATGGTTGTCTTTGCATGAAAATATTTTGTGGCAGGGTATGATGCAAGACTTTATTTAATAGAAATGGACAATTCTTTATTTCCAAATACCTTTTATGAAAGTAAGTCAAGAAGTTGGACAACTGTGAAATATCTTCCAAATTGAAACGCTATCAAACATTCAATAACTTGCAATTGGGATGTTACCGCAGTTGTCAAACAGAAGATTTTTTTTGTTTATTTAGGTACCCTGGCCACTCAGCTTGCCCTGTCAGATCACTACGTATGGGCACTGAGTCCTGCAGGAGAGTTGCTATGTCGCTATGGTGTCAGTATTAGTATATTTTTGTTTACTTAGGTACCCTTGCCACTCAGCTTGCCCTGTCAGATCACTATGTATGGGCACTGAGTCCTGCAGGAGAGTTGCTGTGTCGCTATGGTGTCAGCACAGACAATGTTACTGGAGATTACTGGAAGAAAGTACCAGGAAATTTCACTTACATATCAGGTACAAGGGTCAGTCAAAAACAATTGAGCCCTACCTCATACCATTTGAATCAAGTAAAATGGACATATATTTAAATGATATTTCATTGAAGTTATATGCCATCTATTTAATCACTTAATTTATTTCTTTTGGTAGGCTTTTTGTAATGGTTGCTAGGCAACAGAATATGACCTGTCAAAGGGGTGCGTTCAAGCTGTGATACAACTGAATCTAAGTGTTGCTATGGAAACAGTAATGTTAAAGCAGGGCTTTATTCACTGCCGTCTGATATCTTTAACATGTACCTATTCAGTGTCACTGAACAGAAACCAAGTGATCCTAAATTATAGATGTTTTGGTAGTTTGAATTCAAAATTCATCAAATTTTAACATGCCTGAGGTCCTATTATTTACCCTGTATACATTCGTATTTACACAAGTTTAATAGAAAACATAAAATATTATACTTAAGGTATAAAGAAACGCAACAAACACTTCGAGTCAATGTAAGCATACAATACGATGCAAGTTCTTAGAGCAAATAATATTTATTTTTAAGAGCAGCATGTGTCCGTCAAATTACAGCAGGTTCACCGTAATTATTGATTACGTAATCATTTTGGTATGCTCGTAACCAACCTTAGTGGGGCAGATATGTGAAAAAATCGTGCACTTTATGATAAAAGCATGAAACTTGGTACATGGCCAGATTAGTAATTATCAAAATTTCTGAGGGTCAGTGCCAAGCCAGAAATGCACCTTGACGGCCGCCATCTTGAATTTCAAAATGGCGACCTATTTTCATGTAATGCCTGTTACGTTGAGTATCATTTTGCAATAAACTTTTATTTAAAGCTTGTGCAAGTGTGAATTTTAATAATAGAACATTTGAAATGATCTGAAATCACATGTACATTGGCATATTATCCAAGATGGTGGCCATTTTATAAGATGGCCGCCATTTTTATATGTTATATCAAGCTTGCTTTATGAAAACATCAAAGAATGAACTTAATTCAAATTATTTCATCAAATTCAAGCTGTTCCAATTTTACAAAGGCTCAAAATGTGACTTTGTTATTTGTGAACAATTTATAAGAGAGCTTTGATACAATATGGCATCCAAGATGGCTGCCAAAGAAGAATGATTTTATGGTTTTCGTTTTTTATACATTAATATATCATTGAGATTTGTATGAGTGAAATTTGCTTTAGTAGCAATGAATGATCGTTTCTTATATATAATATGTAATTTTGAAATTTTCTGAACTGTTAATTCAAGCATGGCATCCAAGATGGCCGCCGAATAGTAAAATCCTATTTATTGGTGATTTTTGCTGTCTTTCTAAATAAATCTATACATTTTTGCTATTAGGCGTTTTCGACATCACAAGCTAGGATGTATACTGCTAGTGAACTGTTTATAATCAAGGACGTATTGGAAATATACACTCAACAAAAATAAAACAATGAATGCATGTTTATTACTACCTGTCTCGAGTCAAGGGCAGCAGATGATCATAAGGTTAAGAAGTTTACGGAGTTTCTGCCATGTGCATTTGCAGTGAATGACTGCAGGCAGCTCGAGGATGTTTCTAGCTTAGAGAATGTCCATATGATTACTGATCTCCTACCTCAGGTTTTTATCAGGTGCTATTACCTCCATCTTCCATCATTAAGTAGTGTTGTGCCACAGGCATTTGGTGCACTTTAGCTCAAGGGACAACTTTAATTGTATATGACTTCATATTATTATGTTCACATGAAGAGCCTTCTCCTTCCAATACTTCCATGCATCCAATTTCACTAGCATTCCTCCATGGGCACAGCCTTCATCACCGGTTCATATTTGTACAACAGCATTTATGTGCAGTCTGTTCTGAATTCTGTGATTAGAGCCTCTTGCTTAACAATTAAGAGCAGTGGAGTCAGAACACAGCCACGATGAACACCAACACCAAAAAACTTCTCACTGCGACAATTACCAACTATCGTCCTGCTTTTTATGTCCTTGACCATGCCATTCATCAATCACACCAACTACTTGTTGATTTAAAGCATGCACACTAGCAACCTGCTGTCCTTCTCTATGTTGATGAATGTGACGTAGAATGGCTTGTTAGAAGTCAGGAGCAGCTTCTATAGCTGGCTTAAAATGAAAACCTCAACTGGAGTGCCACCATGGCCTGACATAAATCTGCACTGCATCTCGTCGATCTCAACTCTCTGCCTGACATGTCTCTCCAATATGCACTCTAACATCCTTATTAATTGCTTAATTATCTTCAAGCCTCTGTTCAGAGCACCCCCTTTGCCGATGTTCATACTGTCAATTTCACTCTGTACTAATACTCGAGATTATGTTGCAGATTAGGTCAAACACCTCGACTGTGCCAGTTTCCCAAATGCATGTAGTCTATAGCATCTGGATGACAATTGCTGATGTCTGCTTTGTCAGAACGCATCCTGCTATTTTTTTGTGATAATTCCTGTACTGATCATCTGGCTAGTCCTTCAACTGGGATTTACTCTGCCATGCCTTTTGCATTCCAAAGAGTTCGAATTTTAGTAACTTCATAATGCTCTTTCCACGCTTCTTTCAACGCTTCTTCACATAGCAACTGTTGGCCTGCGTCATTCCGGACATGTTATTCCCATTTTTGCTTATATACTAGGTAAAATCATAGCAATGACCAGAAACTAGTACAATCAGAGCTATCATTCTTCCAACAAAATCAAAGTGGGGAAAACTAAATATACAGATAGATAGGATACAGTGGTGATGTAGCTCTCCCCTTGAAGGCAGTTACTAGGCTACCTTAACATAACGAAAATCATTCACATGCATGTATATTAAAGTACATACAAACCACATTTACACCAATAATAATAAAATAAGAACCGCAACGGCACTACTACCTTAGAACGATTTATAAGACGAATGTTTAACTAGTCAATGAATAACCACAGTGAACAATAAATCACGAAAAGCAAGAATTTATACAGCAAGGGCAGAGATTCGACTGCATATGCGGTAGGGGCACCTAGCTGAAGCTCCATGGGCTGTAAAAGACCATCACTGTAAATACCGAGCAAAATAACATCATCATTTAAAAACCCTACATACCTAAATAGACAAAAAGCTTTGGTTTTTAACTAACTAGACTGAAGAGGTTTTTGGACTTAACTATTATGGAATCAAATGCCCGACTCACTAGCAAGCATTTGGTGAGGGAAGCTTTGGCTATAAAACAAGATGTCTGCAACATTATATATTTGATTGACTTCAGAATAATATTAACTTTGATTACTTTCAAGTAGATATGATAGTGCCAGCTGCATCATCAACACAACCTAATAAGGCTGGCTGCAGCAAATACGTCATTTGACAATATCAAGTTGAAAAGTTGATGTGTGTGAAAACGGAGGGATGTGGTCTAAGTACATTTTTTAAAAATTGTATACAGTTTTAGGAAACATATAGCCTTTTAAGCCTATGGTAACTTTATGAGAAGGAGAAAGGTCAAAAAGAAACTTTGATATCTCTATTACAGATTTTATAGGATTTTTTCACTAAAAATATGATGCAAACAAATAATATTTTATGCAACAGCAATTCTACAAAGGACAGTTTTAATTTGCTATAGGTAGAAAAATTCTTTGTATCTCATTTTGATCATATCAATTTTATATAGAACACACATAATAGCAACATCTGTATAAGTGTCTAAAACCAAATTTGGCAACCATCGTGGATGACAGGTTGGATGTCCCCTTTACTATCCTAATTCATTAAATATAATCATTTCTTGAAACTCATTTTCATAACATCATACAACCTCAAAATATGTACCTATAGAAAGTAAAAATACGTTTCTTTTTTTTTCTAAAACTATATACAAAGCCATCTTGAATACCATGTTATAATAAGTTAAAATAAAAATAAAGTCTGATAAGTTCATCCATTGTTTGTGTAGCTATTTCTACTTAATTGCATAATGATTTTGCATGGAAATTCATAATTTGTCAAGTTGGTATACCACCACTATTGAGAATGCAAAATGAGTTTTTGTTTGTTTGATTTGATTCTTTACGTCCCATCGACAATCTTTCAATTAAACAGGGAAGGGTCCTCCTGGGTTGAACCAGTACTAAGCTAGGATAAATGTGTCTTGCTCAAGGACCACAACACAGAGACGCCGGTGAGGCTCGAACCCGTGGCCCCTCGGTCTCGAGTCAAGCACTCTACCATTGAGCCATTGAGCTCCCTTTTGATGCAAAATGTGACAGCCACCTTGAGACTATGTCCTAAATCTTGTGTTTTCTAAGCCTAAATGACAATTTTGAGGCAAATTAGTATGATTGACTGCAAAATAAGTGAAAATAAATGAAGACAACAAATTGGCTTGCAAATGTATGAGCTTGAAACAATGCAATTTAAAATAGACTGCATGTTTTGGAAAACCAAGATGGCGGCCACCTTATAAATGGTGTCCATATAACATGTCTACTTTGACAGCCGTCTTGGATGGTATGTTGCATGCTCTCTTCTTTATTCAAAGCCATTAAATAAAGTTATTCTTTAAAATCATTTGCATAAATTCAAACTACATTCTTCCAGTGCCAAATGAAAGCAGATAGTCTGTTATGATTTGCACATTGGTAGCCATCTTTAATACCATATTTGAACAATGCTGATAAATTAGTAACTTGTTTAATGGGACTATTTCTACTTGCTAGAAGTAATTTGCATCAAAATTTATAATTTTTTAAAGTTCTATAATATAACTGCACTTTTTAGTTATAAAGTGGCGGCCATCTTGAAAAAAATACAGTCTCAATCCTGATTTTTTAAAATTGAAAGATGATTTTAAGGTATTTAGATATAACTGATGGCTATTTAAGTAAAATTAACTGAAGAAAACATGATGTTTGCAAATAAATAATGAGATTATAATGAAAAAGTTGAAAAAAGGCGGCCATTTTGGAAAAACAAGATGGCGGCCATTAGAGGGCATTTTCGGCGTGGCACTGACCCTTATTTTTTTTGTTTTGTTATCAACTAGCCATGTACCAAGTTTCATGCTTTTATCATAAAATGCACGATTCTTCTCAAAATTGTTACATATCCGCCCCACTACCTGACCCCCGTAGTAAACTGCTGAAACAGGGTCAATAAAAGCACAGTTTGAATCAACCATCGGTTTATTGTTTTAAAAAGTCTTGGCATAGAATTCGGATCAAGGAAATGATCAAATGGCGACGTTTCTGTAGGATTCTGAAACGGCTTAACATCATGAACGTCAACTCTGAATACTGCGTGAAACACGTAAACTTTCTTTTCTGCTTGAGATTTATTCATTTCAGGGTCGTTTTGTTCAAGAATTATGATTTGAGATCTTAAGACGTCAAAAAAACTCAATTCTGACGTCAAAATTCGATATCCTACGTTTTAGTGGTTTCCATGATGTTTATGTGTTTTTCTAATGATAAAACGGTCCAGTGACAAAGTTTAGGTTACAGATAACAAGTTTGGCGTTCACTCTCGGCATGTAATCAGATGTTTTCTTTTACATTTTGTCGTGTTTTGTTTGGCTTACGTCAATATAAACATCTAACAAGCGTATTTCTACGGTATCTGAAAAGTCAGTTTTTCTCAAGAAAGCATGCTCTGATGTCTCTAGGTTTATCTTATCCCGTATATTCACCAGCAACCCAAACCCGACGGCTCTAAGTGACGTTTATCGTTTATTCACTACCATTGTGTATCTTGCCATTCAAGTAGCGTGTTTTGATGCAATATTTGACTGCATTATGAATATGATTGGACGTTTGTTTAATTTGCACATTGTCAAGTCAACGCCAAATAACCAAATATGGAAAAGACGGGGTTTCTTGATCTTTATTCTGACGTTAACGTCACATTTTACATTTTCATATGTTTTCATCTTGTAGCGTTAATTGTAGGAATTTTTCAAAAGATATTTTACCATACCGTCATTTAAACACACAAAATTTATATTTTTGTCTGTTGCATTTCTTTATTCCTTAAGTATAGCTTATTAATGCTTTAACAGTTCTGCATACACAAACCAACCCTTAGACGTATTAAGTTCCTTGATTGAAATGCACAATTTTATTTCCATGGCAACACAATTCACATGTATTTGTGGAATTTTGTTCACCTAAACATTAACGAACTGAGTGTAATGAAAAGACAATATGATATATGTTATTCAAATAAATGTCAATTAAGTCTTTCACAAAAACCATCAAGCACACAAGCTTTTTAAAGACATACTGTATATTCCTGGTGGCTGAGATCATGAACGCATCGATCTGACGATCTTCAGTTGCCTAGCAACCATAATAGAAGCTTCAGTAGGGTAATTCTTTAGGGTTAAAACATCTATAACATGTTATACTTATAGAACATAATCACATTTGTTGTCTGCAATACCAAACTAAAATGTTATGAGGTAGGGCTCCGTTATTTTTGACTAACCCTCGTATGTACAGCAATGTTCTAAAAAAAATTAACACATTTCTTTCGGTTTACAAATAAAATATGGTTTATTAAGGTATTGGCTTGACTTGATCCTGAGTTTATTTTTCTACTGCTGCGGGTGTCCTTGGTACAAGGATAGGCAGCAGGCAGCTAGAATGTCTAATACCCAAACTCCATGCCTCTCTTTTCATAGGATCGATGCTGCCAAGGCTGTACATTTCCATGTCATGTTAACACTCTTAGAGCAGGTCTTTTAGGTCTGTACAAAAAGTGAGTGTGCAATAAATGTGTACAACTTGGTGAAATGTACAAAATATGAAACCTGTGCAACTTTGCACAGGTTTTATATTTTGTTAATTTCTTACAATTGTGACAGCATGATAGGACTATCACTTCTATTTTGAGTAATTTATTTAGTATGTAGCACAGTATAGTGACCCCCTCCATAAATTGTACCAATCAAGCCCCTGGAGTCTGGGATCCAAGCTGGCCACACCAGGGGGATCAATAGTGCCCATACACTTATCATTGGAAAAACTTTAAAACATCTTCTCTGCAATGGTGAGGGCCACAGTTTATATATTAGGTAGTATATGGCAATGTATTAAGGTCCCTTACATAAATCCTGCCACTCAAGCCCCTGGGGGTCCAAACTGGGCATGCCCCAGGGATCGATTATATTATCCCATAGACTTTTTATGGAGAAAACTTAAAAACTCTTCTCCAGAAACCATGAAGCCCACAGCTTATATACATGTACTTAGTATGTAGCAATGTCTAGCGGTCCCCTACATAAATCCTACCAACCGTAATTGGTTAAGCCCCAGATCATTAGTTTTTTTCTCTGAAACTGTTAGCCCCACAGCTGCAATATTTTGTATGTAGCAATGCATAGTTGTCTCCCCTGTAAATCTGCCAACCATGCCCCTGATTTTAAAATTAGCCACGCCCGGGGTCATTTGCTCCCATAGACTCATAATTAAAAGAAAACTATGATATCAACAATTCAGGTAAGTGATGTAGACTCATTGATCCTCTTGTTTTATAAAAAGAAAATACCCAACATGCACAGTTAATTAGTATATTGACAGTATCATAAATGCATGTACATTTAGTGCTGAAAATAAAATAGATTCATTTGTTTTTGTTAAGTTATGTTACCAGTCAAGATGGTCAATTCACCTTACCACACTTTTTTCCTGGGCAAGCTTGACTAAGTTGGGGCCTTATAAATAATGCTATTTCAAATTTGTACCATCAGCATACTAAATGATGATTATTATCAAGCTATTAAATGATTATTTGATAGTTTTTGGAGAGAGATAACAATGGTCATTTGGAACCCATAAAGTGACATAACTCTTTCATTTGCTGATAACCTTTTCAAACAGTTTGGACCCAGATCAGGACCCACAGAATATCGGTCTTGATCTGGATCCAAACTGTTTGATACTCTGATACTGTTCCTGAAAGAATTTTTTGAAAAAGTTAATTTTGAAAAATGTCAGCAGATGACAACAAGAGCATGAAAATTTACCCAGCATGCAAAGAGTTAAATGGGTTAACATTATTGTTTTCAGTTTCTCCCTTTAACCAACTCTGGGGAATCAACAGAGAAGGTCTGCTGCTGCGACGTCATACAAAATATATAGTGAAAGATACAGCTATGGAGCTAGAAAGCAGCCAGAGGTCAGCCGCAAGGGGAACCAGCACAGGAAGTGATGAGGGAGATTGGGAACTAGTTTAACTTTTGACCTGCCAGTGACATCATTTGTTGATAACTTTTGCATGTTTGAAAGATAATAAAAATCTTCAGGGACAGAAAACATCATTTTACGGAAGATTTGACCGGCATTCCTTCACAACTGTTATTTCCATTCCATGCTAAAACAAGCCTTCTTATATTTGTCTGAGCCTTTATCTATTGCCTGTAGGTTTGTGAGCATTGAAGGCTCTGGTGATACTGCGCATCTGAATCTTAACTGCTTGCCGATGGGATAAGTAGTGAAATCTAGGGTCATTTGTTTATTTATCTTAGGTCTTTTCCTATCAACATGTGTGTATTTTTCTTAGATCCATCTCAAACAAGTATCAACTAACACTTTTGATAAGTATCATAAAATAATTCAAAAATATTGTTGTATATGTTGAGGGGTCAAAGGTTATATTTTCAAAAAAAATATTGTGAATTTTTTTCTCTTAAGACCGATTTTGTCTCAGCAAATCGTGAAGACCCTGATGAAATGCCGCATTTTACAGCATTTCATCTGGGTCTTAACTGTTTGGCAAAGTACTCGTTTAGGGTTTTCTTGTCCACGAAAGGTTATGTGATACATTCGAGTTATAAGAGTTTAATATATCAAGGGTTTACCAGACATCCAAGATAAAAGTAAGAAATTAAAATTAACTTTCTTATTTATCAACTAAAACTTACAAGCCACGACATGTTATTTCCAACAATGTGGCAGTTTGACAGGTGTAGACTCAGACGAGCCTGTGCAGCCTCCTTTTAAGCTTAGAAACTCAAAATGGTGTTCAGTCAGTAGCTTAACAATCATAGAATACTCAAGCAACTAGCAAAGGCTCTGGTCAGACTGTGCATATGCACAGGCTGATCTGAGGCTTTGCTGGTTGCACATACCTTATTGTTGGAAATCTCATGCACTGGCTCAAATTTTATCAACTAAAACCTATGTTGTGGGTATTCAAAAGAACCGTCTCAATGGGATGATTCTTAAATCTTTTCAGCACCCAAAACAAATGTTAAAACAGATAGATAAGAAATAATCAAAATTTTACACATATAAATTGTGCTTGCAAAAATCTGGACCTATGATTTTCTGTAATTTCTTTGTAAAAATGCGTTTAAACTAGGTAGCCAAGACATGACTGTTATATCCAATTCCATGTTAAAATGAGCCTTGTTATAAATGGGGTGTCCTGTAATGTACTTTATTAAAATCATGAGAATCATCTAGTCACTATGTTATACACATTTAGTTTGTGCAATATACACAAAATAGATAGCTTTTCATTATATTGCTATTACAGTTAGTGTTATAAAATTTTGAGCATTAGTTGCCGGACAAAAAAGTCTGAGAAAGCAGTGCAGATCAAGACCATAATAATCCTGAAGGAGTCATCAGTGCATGTTAGTTTGATAATTATTCTGTAACCTGATAAGCCAAATATCAGCTTCAGATATTTACTTGGCTGGTGCATGACAGTTCGTCGAACAACATTTGAGCCGCGACATGAGATTTCCAACAATGTGGTATGTGCGACCAGCAAAGCCTCAGATCAGCCTGCTCATACACGCAAACTGATCAGAGCCTTTGTTTGTTGCTTGAATATTCTGTGAGAGTTAAGCTACTGAATGAACATCATTTGGATTTCTAAGCTTAAAAGTAGGCATCACAGGCTGGTCTGAGCATACACTTATCAAAACGCCACATTGTTCGAAATCACATGTCACGGCTCATTTTGTCTAGTACAACACTTTGTCTAAAGTTTCCGGCGAATGTTCATTTTGTGAATTGTTGCTTCCTCAAAACAGCTTTATCAAATATGTTAATTTGGTGAAAGCCCAAATTAATTCTAGGCGCCATCTTTGAGACTGTTTGTCATGTGCACATCTCTTGATTGGCAAGGTTTCAGAGGAAGGCATTGAAACTCTAATAATTTTGTCATCTTTATTAAACGTTGCTTATAATATGAGCTTTGTTGAGAGAAAACCTGTCTTTGGGATTTCTGAGCAGGTCAGACAAACCATTAATTTTGTTTGTATTCCTGTGTACGCATGTGATTAGACTGGCTCCTGTCCTTAAAACAATTTTTCATCAATGTGTCATATCATAAACTTGTAGCTAGTCTAACTCTGATGGCTTTGTTTTAAGAAAAACAGAGCCATCAGAGTTAGAGTAGCTACAAGTTTATGATATGGCACGTTGATGAAAAAACAGAGCCATCAGAGTTAGACTAGCTACAAGTTTACGATATGACACATTGATGAAAAATTGTTTTAAGGACTGGAGCCAGTCTAGCGTGTGATATATCATGTGCAGCCTGCATTTAATTTAATAAACAATGTTTAAAGCAAGCAGATTTTGCCAAATCAAAACTGGCCTGTTAAAGGCAGCTGTGACTGGTTATGAAAGTTTGAATGATCGTTTGTGTACTGATGGGTTCTTCCATGTGGGTTAATTCAATATACTTGGGATGGTCAATTGTAAATAAGGGGTGAATAAGTAAGAATTTCCAAATTAAAATGTATTTAAGCCTATGAAGATTGATTTTACTTCAGCAAACAGTGCAGATATTGATGAAATACCACATTCTGGGTCTTCACTCTATGCAAAAGGTTGCATTTCATCTGGATTGTCACTGTTTGCTAACATAAAAAAATCTTCAGGGACAGAAATACATCATTTCATAGAAATTTTGACCTGCAACCCCTTAAAATACAAAATGAACAATTCCATACTTTAATATTGTATCAATATGTATGGGATATTCCATCAGAATCAAAAGAGTAAAATACACGTAGCTTGCAAAGATAGAAATATAAGATTGCCCATTGATATCATGTAGGTATCTTTACTTTCTTATGCTCTTTATTTTGCAATTTGTTTGTTATTTCCAATTTGTTTGTTATTTTGCAATTTAAGAAATACATCAGCTCTAGCTGTGAATTGTTGAGTATTGTTATATACCTAATAAGTGTTCACTATAGAAACTTGACGTTTTTCAATCCCTGACAGTTGTACATTTCAACATGTCTCAATGCAGCTGATTGTTGACCAATCACTGGCCGCAGGCTTTATTGCCCATTAATACATGGCAGCAGAAAGGAAGGTATATAACAATGACGATAAAAAATTCTTTTACATATTAACATTTGCCAAGCCCGAGTGTGATATGTTGCAGCCCTCACCACTTCACGGTTGAGGTTGCAACACATTATCACACTCAGGCTTGGCAAACGTTAATATATGGAAAAGAATGTTTTATCCTCGTCATAATTCACTGTTTGGAGCACACGGCTTGGCAAAGTAATAGGTAAAAGAATGTTTTATTTGCAAATCTCACATTTCATTGTATTTTCTTGTGTAAATACAAAATACCATAATTCGATAAATTGCTTCTTCCATGGATATGGAGACAATAATTATCAATGCCTGGAGGATCAGAAAATTTCAAAATTAGATGTTATAGGAAAATCCCCATTACCACTGAAAATTCATAGTTGTTTTCCATTTTGTGAAGGGAAGTGAAAGCCTTTTACTGTATATCAGAGGTCTGTGAAGGTATTAAGCAGCCAAATGCACAGATTGATATGTGTCTTCATTGTTCACATATGCTGGAAAGGACAATTTTCTTATATGATCCGCAGCATGTGATTTCCAACAGTGGCATTTTGACATGAATAGACTCAAACAAGCCTGTGCAGCCTCCTTTTAAGCTTAGAAACTCCAGATGATGTTCGGTCAGTAGCTTAACACTCATAGAATATTCAAGCGACTAGCAAAGGCTCTGATTAGACTGCACTAATGCGCAGGCTGATCTGAGGCTTCGCTGGTGGCACATACCACATTGTTGAAAATCTCATTTCGCGACTCATATTGTATAGATCAATGTAATTTTTTTTGACTTGATGAAAGTACATCTGTTTTTACATTTTTATTTATAAACTCCCTTTCCCATATTATTTTTGGTTATGTCCAACAATTTATGGAAAACTCCTCACATTTTCAAAGGTAATACTATTATCGTCCTCAATTCTGAAATTTCTTGGCAGACCATTGAAAGAGCCAAAACTATATGTTGATACAAATGTGCTAAATATTGTTGCTATTCAGTGCAGTCACTTTGAAACCCTTTGTCCGGGAATCATAGGAATAAACCACTTTAGAAGTGAGCTTAGTGTTATAAAGGGACAAGTTTACAAAAGAATTATAGGAAAATGACCATTTCATGGTAATTTTCCTATAACTCCTTTGTAAAAAGTCCATGGTAAAGAAATTTGGAAGCCAGAACACAACCACATTATTTCCAAATCCATGCTATAACGAGTCGAGGTATAAAAGAACTGCACTGTATATTCATGTGATTCTCAGTTTATTGTTATTTCTGTTATCATTCCAGTATTTAGTCTATTCTTCATAACAGTCAAAAGGTCCAAATAAGGAAAGTTCACATTTATGGGCATTGTACGAAAGAGGGGGTCGATGCATCATTTGTGTGGATATATACATAAGAAAGCACAGAGTTTGTAGTGAAAAGCACAGATTTTATTTTTGCCAAATGCACTGATTTTGCAGGCAATTTACCTAGGTAAAGATAAAGAAGCATTATTCAACGTCTTTTATTTGAAACAGACAACATTAGCTCTGTAGAGCTATTATTGAGACATAACAATATCTATAACAGATACTTACCTGCCTTACTCTATTTTCCTTGCACAACCCCTTTTATGCGAGCATCAGCAAGGGAGCTGCTAGTACCATTTTTTACACCTTTGGTATGGTGTGGCCTGGATTTGAGCCCACGGCTTCCCACTCTGAAAGCGGAAGCTCTACCGAGCTATCGGGGGCGGAATACTTTCCGTAAGACACATAATGTTAAAAGAAGTATTTTCATATGTTTTCCCCTATTTACTAATAGGGAGGTGAAAGTAGAACTTTGAAAAATTCAGAAAATGTTGCCCAAAGGAATGTTTGAGTCAATATGGGCCTTGACGCGAGAAAACATTTCTTCGGAGGGTTGTGATCACAGGCGCAGACCAGCCTGCACATCGGCGCAGTCTGATCAGCGCCTTTGTTTTACGGTTTTTGAAAATGATCACATCCAAACTTGCTACAAGCGAAATTTCAACTTTCAAGCTAGTCTCTGTAGCTTAGCAGGCTGGTTTGAATCTCACTTTGTTGGAAATTCCGAAGACAGGTTTTCTCGCTTCGCTGCCCATAGGATCTCACTGTTGACATCATGACTCAAGCCCAGTTTATGATTTTTCTCCACCAAGTCTGGTCCAAGTTGAGGCTGTAGCATTCAATCTTAGTAGCTCTTTTAATTGTCTTGCAGAACTTTGTGCATGCTATGCTCAAAAGTCGATATGTACCATTGCCTGTAAAGATTTAAAGCTCTTGTCTAGAAGCCAAAATGGTTGTTAGGATGAAGCACTTCTTACCTGTGTTTGTCTGGGCAACCTGTATTTGTCGTTTTTGACTCCGTAATAGCACCTTGATGGATTATAAAATCCACCATTTTCACTAGACTAAGTAGGGTCTCTGTGCAAGTGAAACTAGAACACATTTGATGGCGCGCCATCGCAAATCCCCACGCTCTCAAAGAAATCTAACGGTAATTGACCCTTTGACCCTTCCCAAGGCCCCAGGGGGGGGGACCCAAAAAATTGTGCCGGTGCATGTGCCATTCATGTGAGTAACTCACACACAAAATCTGGTTGAATTTCGGAAAAAAAAAATTTTTTACCCCCAACCCCCCACGGTACCCCAAGTCCCACCCCTGGGCTTGACCCAGGCGGCCGAATGAAAATCCCGTCTGATATGTTATATATATTTCATTTGTGAGAAGATACACAAAGTTTGGTTTTAAAACCTTTGAAATTGACTTTGTAATTCAGATTTAATGATATTTGACCTTTTGGCCCCTCCCCAAGGCCCCAGGGGGTGGGGACCCAAAAAATGGCGCCGGTGCATGTGCCATTCATGTAAGTAACTCACACACCAAATTTGGTTGAATTTCGAAATAAAAAAAATTTTGACCCCCAAACCCCCCACGGTACCCCTAAGTCCGACCCCTGGGGCATGACCCAGGCGACCAAATGAAAATCCCGTCTGATATGTTTTATATCTTTCATGTGTGAGAAGACACACAAAGTTTGGTTAAAAAATCTTTGAAATTGACTTTGTAATTGAAATTTAATGATATTTAATGATATTTGACCTTTTTGCCCCTCCCCAGGGCCCCAGGGGGCGGGGCCAAAAAAAAATGTGCCGTTGCACACCCTATTCATGTGAGCAACTCACACACCAAATTTGGTTGGATTTCGTCCAATGGTTTAGGAGGAGATAGCGTGACGGACGGACAGACGGACGGACGGACGGACGGACGGAGGCGATTGCAATATCCCCTACGCTTTTTTAAAAAAGCGTGGGGATAACAAAGTCAAGATGTGATTTCTGCACTTTTAATTTTCAGTAACTGTTGGTGACCCCAAAAAAGACCAAAATTTGTTTTCAAGACTGATTATCACTCAATGCAAGTCAAAAGTATTGCAGAATGCTCCAAGAGAGCATTCTGCAATACTTTCGACCTGCATTAAGCTACCATCTGTCTCTGAGACCTTTGTTTTGTCTATTTTTGAGTGGCCACTCAAGACAGGTTTTACTGTACACCCTCATTAATAACTCCGCCAATCCTGATGGCAACATCATTAGTGAGCTGATTGATATTCTCACTATGGACTGTCATATAGTTGTCATTGCCGGGCTGCGTAGTGCAGTCGGTAACGTGTCTGGCTACAGATGCGTGTCTGACTGCAGATCCAGGGGTCGCGAGTTCGATCCCGGTCCGGTCCCATACTTTCGTGGAGATTGATCATGAAATGATTTCTACGGTCATTCTCCTCCCTACCGCTGATTCATTCAAGAAGGGTTGTTGTCAGTTACAAGCGAAAGTTTGTGCACGAATTACTGGTTAACCGCTTGTTCAAGCCTGCCCAGGAAAAAGTGTGGTTAGGTGAACTGACCGTCCCGCAATGACCATAGCTGTTGACTTGGGACGTAAAGCAACAAAACAACAATATAGTTGTCATGAATTTGTACCCGGTACCTGCCACAAACTACATGTACATGATTGTATTGTAAAGATTATTGACACCCTACCTCTGATTCAAGTAGGGCAGTCGTCAGCTACTGGCAAATTTATGAAAACACTAAGTTCTAGTTTACTGCTGAGGACCCTTCCCAGAAACAATGTTTTACTCTCTGCATACTGGGTAATTTTTCATGCTTTAGTTATTGTCTGTCAAACAAATCTTTTAGGTACCCATTCAGAATGTCAAATGGTTTGGATCCAGATCAGGACCCACATTCTGTCGGTCCTGATCTGGATTCAAACTGTTTGCAAGGATATCAGCAGATGACAAAAGTCGCAGCTAGCAAGGAAAGAGTAAACAAGTGGCTATCCAATCATGCCACTGCAGCATGTTAGAAGAACTTGGTCTGTCTGGATTAGAATTCAAATAGTGCTGATCATTTTCATGGTGTGTGCTTACTAGAACATGTGTGTTAACCCTTTACCCATAGGCTTTTTTTAGATCATGGCATCATTTTCTATGTTTAGACAACATTGAAAAAAATCAAGAAAAATTTAGTTAAGTTTTGTGGTGTCTAACTGTGAGTTTGTCACTTTCCCATTGGTATCCTGGGTCAGGTGTGGTACTTGATTGTATCGATTCCTGATCTTTGCACCCTTACTTACTTTGAATACTTTAAGTTTTGAAAATATTATGGAAAATGGAGCATTTGCTCTTTTGGAGCAAATGCTCCATTTTCCATTATATTTTCAAATACATGATATTTCAAAGTGCCAAAAGGCGTTATTATGGAATAAAGGGTTAAGAATGGCCATTAAAGTATGATTAACCTTATTTGGACTTATTTAACTACGTGCTATATTACATTCTTCTGTGATATTCATAATTAAATTATATTTAAAGTGAACTTTTGCTTCTTTTTCTCTAGTTTCAAACTTACAATATATCAGACATAATGATATATTTTGCCTCTATGGCCATCTCAAACAACCAATTTATTTCCCGTACAAATTAACAAATAAACTTTTGGTATCTTTAGGAAAACATAGCTCTGGATAAACAAAAAAATGAGCATAAAATCTTGATGATATCTTATCCAAAGTTGTAGGGAGCACAGTGGCCTAATGGTAGAGTGCTTGACTCGAGACCGAGAGGCCGTGGGTTTGAGCCTCACCGGGATCATTGCATTGTGTCCTTGAGCAAGACACATTAATCCTAGCTTAGTACTGGTTCAACCCAGGAAGACTTGTCCCTGCATAACTGAAAGATTGTTGATGGGACGTAAAGAATCAAATCAAACAAAACAAAAAATGAGCATGAAATCTTGATGTCATCTTATCCATAAGTTTTAACATATGCTTTGGGTGCTCAAAAGAACCGTCTCATTGAGACAGTTCTTTCGAGTACCCACAACATGAGTTTTGGTTGAAAAATAAGAAAATTATGTTTTAATTGCGCACGCACTCTTATCTTAAGGCCTGGGAAAGAATGGTCATTATATAGTAAACTGGTCAAAATAAATTAAGCCCTATTGGAAATTTTCCCATATACTTAATGTAAATATGTTCATGTTTGATTATGCCCCCAACTTTGGAAAAGTTGAAGGAGCATATTGCTTTGGGCTCGTCCCTGCGTCCGTCTGTCAATTCAAAATTTATTAAGATACAGTTTTGAAATTTCATATATGGATTCCTCATCAAAAAAAAATTGACACATATTTTTTTAAAGTCTGGATTATCTCCCTTTGTGGAGTTATGCCCCTTTTAAAGGGTCATAATGATAATTTTGTAATCAAGATATTTCAAAAACTATAACAGCTATGAGCTTCAAACTTGGTTAGCTAATAGAGGATAATGAGTAGATTACCTGGTGAAAATTTAAAAAAAAAGTTGTTTTATTTTTTTCAAGTTATTGCCCTTTGTAAATTTGGACATAGAAAACTTGATATCTCAAAAACTATTACTGCTAGGAGCTTCAAACTTGGACAGCTGATAGCGGATAATGAGTAGATAACCTGGGGAAAATTTTAAAAAAAGTTATTTTATTTTTTTCAAGTGATTGCCCTTTGCAAATTTGGTCATTGAAAACATATAATAAAGATATTTCAAAAACTATTACAGCAAGTAGCCTCAGATTTGGTCAGCTGATAGAGGATTGTGAGTAGATTAAAAAAAATTAAGTCTAGATTATCTCCCTTTGTGGAGTTATGCCCTTTTTAAAGGGTCATAAAGAAATTTTGTAATCAAGATATCTCATAAACTATTACAGCTATGAGCCTCAAACTTGGTCAGCTAATAGAGGATAATTAGTAGATTACCTGGTGAAAATTTAAAAAAAAGTTATTGTATTTTTTTTGAGTTATTGCCATTTGCAAATTTGTATCGAAAACTTGATTTCTCAAAATCTATTACAGCTAGGATAGCTGATAGAGGATAATGAGTAGATAACCTGGTGAAAATTAAAAAAAATTATATTTTTTTGAGTTATTGCCTTTTACATTTTTTTGAGTTATTGCCCTTTGCAAATTTGGTCCTAGAAAACTTACAATAAAGATATTTCGAAAAACATTACAGCTAGTAGCCTCAGATTTGGTCAGCTGATAGAGGATTGTGAGTAGATTAAAAAATTACCATAGGAAAAGGATGGCGAGATACTTATCGACAAGCTAATGCTTGGAGGCACAGTGTTTCATAAACACAATTTCTAGTTTATCATAAGATTTTACTGAATAAAGATTTTTCAAAAACAATTTCAGCAAAGTAGCAGCAATGTTTCCTCTCAACATGTGCTAGGTTTCACTTTTATTGATAAACTTTCCATGGAGCACCACACATTCCAGTAAATGTCCCGTTTCGTTCCCTGTCAATCCTAAAGTAAAATTGGCAAAAATTTGGATATTCTTGGAAAATTTAGCACATACCCAAAGAAAATCGTTATTTTCAATTGAAACTTAGTGTAATAACACCTAAGATATTGTTGTCTAACTGGGGTGAATCTTCTACTACCTTGGATATTTTTTTAAATAAACAACTAAACATTTGGAATTTAACATAATGGCTACGGAAAAAAGGGACATGGGGCTTGACTTATTTTGACCAGTTTATATTGGTGCTACAAAATATCAGAATTCCCTATAGTATATCAATTATAGATTTTTCATGTTAAAATATCACCAATGTTCAATTTTAATTTTGTTCCATAGATTATATTCATGATATCAAATGTTTATTTGATTGTTGTTGGCAGAAGAAATTTGGCCATCTACGTATACTGCTACTGCTAGCGGTGATTTTTGTCATCCGTTGATACCTTTTGCAAACAGTTTGTACCCAGATCAGGACCGACAGTATGTCTGTCCTGATTTGGATCCAAATCGTTTGACATACTGATGGTATTCCCATAAGAATTTATGAAATGTTAATTTTGTAAAAACAAACAAAAAACAGTAGCCCACAAAAAAGCATGCATATTACCCAGCATGCAGATAGTTGCGTCATCATTTAACTCTTCACCTGTCAGTGGTGTTTGCTGACTGTGTTAAACTGTGCTAACATGGGTGAAAGTTCAAAATCCTTAACTTTTGAAACTCAAATCTTAAAACTTGCAGTATGCCTACTATATATTCACAATTTCAAGTTTAAATGGCCAATTGTCTTCAGACAGACTGTATATAAAACATAGAAAACCTATAATTCTTCTAATTCAGCATTCTATGGAAAGTCAGCCTCAAAATCCTGAATTCAGGATTAATTCTGAAAACTTTCACCCATGTGCTAACTGTTTCGATCCAAACTGTTAGACACTCTGATCATATCCCTGAATTAATTTTTTGAAAATGTTTATTGAAAAAAATACTAGAATGGAGTCGGTCCACAGGGGTCCCATCGCAAATATCTGCACTTGAATAAATATCGCATAGAATGAAATATTTTTGACCATGACCTTATACACCAAGGTCTTATACACCAAGGTCTTATCAGGGATCTGAAAACTTTTATTGTCATCCACACACCACTGGTAATCAGTGTTTTCAATATGAAAACCCTCCATCAAAAAATGTTTTACAAGCCATACAGACAGAATTTCAGTATTTTTGACCTTGACCTTTAAATCCCAGGTCATTCTGAAACTTTTATTGTCATCTACGCACCAAAGGCAATCAATGTTTAAGATATAAATATCCAGACCCAATTGCCCTACATCACGAAAATTATTGTCATTTATGGAAACAAGAGGGCCCTTGGGCCCTGGGTTGCTCACCTGAAAATGACTGTTTATAAAGGTATAGGAGAGCAAAGCTCCTCTCAAAGTCCAGCTATGAATTTTGATAGATCAGCAGTTTCATTAAGACTTAACATGGGTTATATTGACAAAATTTACAGGATGGTGAACTTCAACAAATAAAATAAGTGACATCCGAGGCAGGGCCATATTTGGCTGTCAGGAGCATAATTTGAACAAAATTGGTAGAGGTTCACAAGATGATGCTACAAACATAATATCAAGGTTCTAGGTCTAGCGGTTTCAGACCCAGGGGCATTACTTGATTGAATTTGTCTGATAATGGGGAATAAATCCTTGGTATACTGGAAACCCCAAAAAGGGTAGTTTGGTTACTAAGATTGCTGCATTTCGTCAGGGTCTGCGCTGTTTGCTATGATAAATGCAATGTTCAGAGACTGAAGTACACATTTATTAGGAAAGCCTACCTGTGACAACTTAAAACATACAATGGACAGACAGGACAATGTAGCTATATATCTTCCAAGAATCGAGGGAAAACCTCTCTACAAACAAGACAGCCTCATTTGCAAGTTTTGTCTCCCTTACAAGATTCCTATTATATTTTTAATTGGACTTAGTTGTTCAGTAGAAGATTTGGTTTAAAGACATTTCTTATCTAGAGCTCTGGCAGCCCCTTTGATCAGTGGAGTGGAACCATTTGTGAAATTTGGTAGAGTGCATCATGAGGAACAATTCTGTGAAATTATTTTGAATTTAAAAGATTTCTTATCTGGAGCTCTGGTAGTCCTCGTGTTTGGTGGAGCAGAACCATTTATGCAATTTTGAAAGAGGGCATCATGGGGAACATTCATGTGAAGTTATATGGAATTTGGAACAGTGGTTTATAAGATGTTGTTTAAAGACCTTTCTTATCTAGAGCTCTGGTAGCCCTTTTTTTCAGCTGACCGGAATGGTTTGTGCAATTTTTGTAGAAGGCATCATGCAGTTCAGGAGATACCATTTTAAGGTATTTCTTATTAGCTCACCTGAGCCGAAGGCTCCGAGGTGAGCTCTTAGTATACCGATGACTCAGGCGTCCGTCCGTCAACATTTTCAAACATCTTCTCCTCTGATCGCACTGGGCCAATTGAACTCAAATTTCACAGGAAGACTCCTTAGGATGGGGAACGAAAGTTTGTTCAATGGTCCTGGTCACATGACCAAGATGGACGCCATGCCCATATATGGTAAAAACCCTTTAGAAATCTTCTTCTCCAGAACCAGAAGGCCAGTGACCTTGGGACTTGGTATGTAGCATTGGAGATGTGGGGCCTACCAAGTTTGTTCAAATGATGATCCTGGGTTGACCTTGACCTACTTAACGTCGAGGTCAAATTTGCTTCCTAATGCATTTAAATGGGGAAATTTTTGAAAAGTTGATTTTTTGAAAACTATTGAAGCCAAAGTCATTATTCTCACTTGGTATGTTTAATCTAATGTGACAATGGCTATAAAGAAGTTCCAAAGGTCAAGGTTAACCTTTGACTTTTCAGCCAAGGATGCTCATATTGGAGTCCCATCAATACATTAAAACAGTTTTCTCAAAAAACATTGGGCCAATTGAACTCAAATTTCATAAGAAGACTCCTTACAATAAGTTAGCCAAGATTTTTGCACATTGTTATGATCACATGACCAAGATGGCCGACATGCCCATATATGGTAAAAACCCTTTAAAAATCGTCTTCTCCAGAACCAGAAGGCTAATGACCTTGGGACTTGGTATGTAGCATTGGGGATGTGGGGCCTACCAAGTTTGTTTAAATGATGATCCTAGGTTGACCTTGACCTACTTAACATGATGGTCAAATTTGCTTCCTAATGCATTTAAATTGGATTATTTTTGAAAAGTTTATCTTTTTTAATACTGTTGAAGCCAAAGTCATTGTTATCCCCCGACGAAGTTGGAGGGATATAGTTTAGGCTTCGTCCGTGCGTGCGTCCGTCCACACTTTTTGTCTGTCCGGAACCATATCTCAGTACCTATTGGTCAGATTTAATTCATTCTTGGTACAAATGATAAGTACCATGGAGTCTTGATATCCTATAAGTTTGGTCAAAATCGACCCCTTAACACTTGAGTTATTGCCCTTGTTTAAGGCAAAACCTATATTAGTTTTTTTGTGCGATGATCTTCACATTTCATCAAAGCTATTATATTTAACAACTTCTCCCTATAGACCATGATTGCCAAGTGCCTGTAGATAAGAATGGCAGTGTCAAAGTTTTACCCCACCCCCTTTGACCCCACCTAAGGGGTCAAAGGTCAAATAGTTAAATTTTGCAATAACTAAGGCAATTATTAATATTTTTTGCTGAAATTTTGCATGCAGGCAGAGCAGCAATAGATATGAAACATATCGAACAGGATTTCGGTTTGAAGGCCTGATTCCGAGCCCCTTTGGTGGACTTAGGGGGTGGGGCCGAGGCCAAAATTAAACTTTTTCAGAATATGGTCATGTTGCATATCAAATTAAGCTGATGACGCTGGCAGCAACATGGTAGGAAATATTTTGCCCACAGACACACCCTCGACCCAGGGGGTGGGGTCAAAAGGTCAAACTATATATTTTTCTGAAAGTAGTCATGTTGCATATCAAATTAAAGCTGTCAATGCTGGCAGCAACATGGTAGCAAATATTTTGCCCACAGACACACCCTTGACCCAAGGGGTGGGGTCAAAAGGTCAAACTATATCTTTTACTGAAAGTAGTCATGTTGCATATCAAATTAAAGGGAATTGAGCACAGAGCACCATGAAAGCAAGTGTGCTGTCATTACACACACCAACGACCCCTGGGGTGGGGTCAAAGGGTCATTTTTGTTATTTTCTAAAAGTGGTCATGTTGCATATCAAAGTAAAGTGGAAGAAGTGTAGACCTACATGCAAGGTAACACTTTGAATTTACACACAATCTTGACCTCTGAGGTTGGGTTTACAGGTCAGATATTGAAATTGTGCAGATGTAAGAATAATTTTTATTGAACTAAGCACTAAAACATACTTGACAGGCGTTTGTTATGATCTGAATGATACTGTAGTTGAACTAAGGGTTAGATAAATGGGATTTATGTTTGTGATTTACATGTTTCTCTCAAATAACCTTTCGTCGGGGGATATAAATTCGTCGAATTTGCCTTGTTCTTACTTGATATGCAATTCAAAAGGTCAAGGTTGACCTTTGACCTTTCAGCCAAGGTCACTCATATTGTAGGCCCATCAGTATATTAAAACACAGTTTTCTCAGAAAACACTTGGTCAATTGAACTAAAATTTTATATGGAGACTCCTTAAGTTGAGTTGAGTAAATTTGAACCAAATGTTAATGGTCACATCAAGATGGCGGCCATGCCCATATAAGGTAAACACCCTTAAAATATCTTCTACTCTAGAACCAAAAGGCCAACGGCCTTGGGACTTGGTATGTAGCATTGTGGATGTGGGCCCTACCAGGTTTGCACAAATGATGAATCTGGGTTGACCTTGATCTTTTTTATGGCAAGGCCAAATTTGATTCCTAATGCATTTATATTGAAAAATCTTGAAATGTTCATTTTTCTATATAACTGTTTAAGCGGAAATCATAATATTTGCAAAAAATGTTAAACCTATTGAGACACAGATTATATATTTATAAGCGCCAATAGTCAAGCTGACCTTTGATCTTTCATCCAAGGCCACTCATATTGGACTGCCTTATACATATCTAAGCATCTTTTTCTCAGAATTCACTGGGCTGTTCGAACTCAAATTTCATTTGAAGTATTCAGTAGATAAAACAATATAAATATGATATTATTTTCAGGTCACTTGATCATTAATGGCCACTGCCCATATATGGTGAAACAAAATATGTTGAATAATAAGCCTAAGTTGACCTTGACCTATTTTGACATTATTAAGGAGATCAGGTGAGTGTCTCAGGACCTTCAGGTCCTCTAGTCTGGTAATCTGGCAGCCCATTTGTTCAGCGGATTGTAACCATTTGTGCAATTTTGGTAGAGGCTATTATGAGGAACAATTCTGTGAAATTATTTTGATTTTGGCTCATTGGTTCAGGACATGTTGTTTAAAAGGTTTCTTATCTGGAGCTCTGGCAGCCCTCCTGTTCGGTGGAGCAGAACCATTTATGCAATTTTGAAAGAAGGCATCATGAGGAACATTCATGTGAAGTTATATGAAATTTGGACCAGTGGTTCAGGAGGAGATGTCGTTTAAAGACAATTCTTATCTAGAGTTCTGGTAGCCCCTTTGTTCAGTGGACTGGAACCATTTGTGCAATTTTGTTTTGTAAAATTTTTATATCTGACATTTCAACCAGCCGCCAGTGGTCAGGGGTGTGTGTAAGGTCAAAGTTTTTGCTTGCATGTTAGTCTATACTTCTTTCCCGGGTAGTCACGTGGTTTCTGTTAGGATACACTGTAAGGAAAAATGTCCGACTTCTCTCCACAATGATATTTTAAGCAAAAGTAAGTAGAGATTTCTCCGTGTTAATACCTTTACCAAGAAATTTATACTGCCTTTTCCAGCCCACATTTTCCCGATCTAACGATGCCAGGATATCCTCATAAAGCTTCTTACTTTGAGAACAGACTCTGTCACAATTTTTTTAGCGGCAAAAATTGGGCCTGAATTATAGAAATTAGCTGTACGGACAACAATTATTGTCTTTGTGACAAGAGTTTGTACTCAAAGTAAGAAGCTTAAAGAGGAAATCCTGGTAGCGTTTTGATCGGGAAAATGTGGGCTGGAAAATTGTGTATAACTTTCTGGGTATAGATGAGAAAACATAGAGAAATCTACTTATATTCGATCAGAATGTCCATACAGTGTATTCGAACATCCATACAGTGTATCCAAGCAAAAACCAGGTGCCTACCCACCCTGCTTTTGACCCTTCGGATTCTCAGAATTCTAATTTAAAAAAAAAGCTCACAGAAGTTCGGGAATACTCTGAGATGGGACATAACATGATGACGTTACTTCTGACTTCTGCCTGGGTAAAATATGAATTTATATCCCAATTTTATAATCGTTATTATTAGGTTAAAAGAATAGTATTTTCTATCTTTTGTTTGTTTTGTTGCTTTAAGTCCCAGTAAACAGCTATGGTCATGTCGGAACGGTCAGTTCACCTAACCACACTTTTACCTGGGCAAGCTTGAAGAAGTGGCTAACCAGTACTTTGTGCACTTACTTTCACTTGTAACTGACAAGCTTTTTTATCTGGTGTGCCGAAAAAATCCATTGTGCAGTGAGGTGTGATGTCATTTAGGTTTTTGTATTTAAAGCTGCATACTCTGTAACTATGAACATTTTTCGAAAAATTTTATTTTCTTTTTAGATTATTTGTAAAAGTAGAATTAAGCTATGTTTTCACAATAAAAATGTTCAGTACAGCTGAAAACTGCATGGAAAAGTGAATTATTTTATCAAATAATTTTTTTTTTCTCATGTTGGCAATTATTTGCGTCCCTCCAATAATTCTAGACCGTTGAATTTTAACATAAATGCAGTTGTTTTGATAGTGATAACTTGTTAAGATTTACGAAAATGGTAAAATGATTACCTGAATTTGAGTATTTTTACTGTGTTCTTGAAAAATAAAAACATTATTTTTAAAATTAGAAGATCAAAAGTTACAGACTATGCAGCTTTAAGGTATACTGCTTAGTAATACATGCTTAATTATTTTGTGCAGTATGATATATGGGCTGTGGCCCAAGAAAATCCTTTCTTCAGGGGCTACTGACCAAGTGAGGGTCACACCAGCCTACTCGGCTATAGAGACTAGCCAGAATAGTGAAATTTTGCATGTGTCAATTAAGCTATCCTACTTATTAGAGAGTGAGTAACAAAACACTGATTAGATTGTGCGGATGCACAGGCTGGTATGGTATGCGTCTTTGTTGTTTGCATGCAACAAAGGTTTTCTCACGTTGAGGCTCCTGTAATGCTGTGCTTTTCTTATAGTAATATATCTTGGGCAGTATCTGATGTAAAATGTTAGAAGTTTATTTTCTGCACTGCTTAGTACTATTTTATTTTGTGCAGCATCTGAGGTATATATTGAAATGCATTACTTATTTTGTGCAGCATCTGAGCCCCTGAGGTGTATTTCTAAAAATGCCTTACTTAATTTGTGCAGCATCTGATGCCTTACTTATTTTGTGCAGCATCTGAGGTATATATACATAGAAGTGCTAACTTATTTTGTGCAGTATCTGAGGTGTATTTCTTACAATACCTTACTTAATGTGTGCAGCATCTGATGTCTTACTTATTTTGTGCAGTATCAGATATATATAAAGAGGTGCCTTACTTATTATTTGCAGCATCTGAGGTATATATATATAGAAGTGCCTTATATGCAGTATCTAAGGTATATAACAGAAGTGCCTTACTTATTTTGTGCAGTATTTGTACAGGTAAGTAGGAAAATCGATCACTCTTTATGTAAGGGTCAGACAAACTTTGATAACACAGTTGCATATTTATATAACTGAGCTAAGCAGGTGAACAGCCATTATTCTTTACCTGCTAGTGGCAACTTTTATCGTCTGCTAACTTAATTTTGGAAACAGTTTGGACCCAGATCAGGCACGACATTTTGTCGGGCCTGATCTGGATCCAAACTGTTTCATCACTGATGGTATTTCTGGAAGACATAAGAAAAAATCAATAGATGACAAAAAAGTATGCAAAATTACCCAGCATGCAAGGAGTATTAAACAGATATGGATTTTAAACTCTGACCTTAATGTAACACTATATACACAAGTAGGTAACACGGAGGATCACTGAACTGTCAAATGAGAATTAGTTGACAGCAAAACAATAAATCTCAAGTCACTTTTGCTGCAAAAATGTGACAGGAATACATAAATGGATACATTCACTTTTGTCATTACTTAATGTTATGCCAAAATGTGTATAATTTAATTATTTTTTAGTTACTCTCTACTTGAAAGAGCGATGTTCATACAAATGCACTTAATTACTCATAAAGAAGACGTGTTGAACAAAGACTAATGGAAGAGGCTATATAAAAGGAAAATATTAGGATTACCATAACAGTGTAGGTATACTGTATTGTCCGGTTTAACAAAAAAGAAATAACTCGGGAAGCCTTTAATTATTCATCATCTGCGTTAAGCAATCATGTCTTGATTTAGCTTGCTTATGGCAGGTGCTTGCTATAGAAATTTCCATTAAAAAGCTGCTATTAATTGATAAATATTTGAAAAATCTCTTTAATTAAAAGGTAGAAATACAATGTCATGTCTGTATGTTTTTTTCTTGGCTGTGTAGGCTGTCGGTCCAAACTCTGGACTAAATAGAACTACTGTTAAAGTTACTAATGTATAACTCTATATAACTTCATCACCCTTTTTTTCAAAAGTATTATCACCTTTATCCTGCGAAATAAATAGAGGATATTTACTTTTTTGAGGTGAATACCAAATAAATTTCATCGAGTGCGGTGAAAAAAAATCAGTATTTTTCATGAGTGCGTAGCACGAGTGAAAATGCTGATATTTTCACCGCACGAGATGAAATATATTTGGTATTTGCCGAAAAAAAGTAAATTTTCTTTTTATTTTATACTCAACGGAAATACAGAAATCACAACCTTACTTTTTACTTGGTCGTTTCTCGTTCAATTTGACTTTTGCAGTGTGTTTATTGGGTATAACATTGGGTGTAAACGCAGTTTGCACCTATAAAATGGCTTAGAATCACATTTTAACGAATGAAACGCAAGAAATCAGCATTTAAAGAAAGTCTATTGAGTGTGCCTTACGGTAGGCGTCACATGCAAACTGGCGCTACGCCATGTCAAACCGTGACGTCATTATGTTTGATGTTGACGTCACAACATGCGTAGCGTTATTTTTGACAAATATACTTCACTTAAAACCTTTTGTTAAAAAATCCCAGTCACAAAATTGCCAAGAAAGCCTTGTTTTGCTAAAGTTCTATTCTATTCTACAGTGAAAATATAAATCGTATCAGTCACTAGTGAAAAAATACGATATTTTTTCACTGTAGAAAAATACAAATTCTACTCACATTTGATATGCATTGAATTCACTGCTTGTGATAAAATAAATTAAAAGATTGACCCTGCCCACTTTTTTTCTGGACAGTTCAATTGTATGATTCCATTTATAACCATAGCTTAGTAATTCACAAGCAGTGTTGATCCTTATCTGATGGCTTCTACAGAAGCCAGCCGGTCTGGATCTACATTTTAAAATCTTTTATCAGGATTCAGAACAATTAAGATTTAAGGCATTGTTTATACTCATTTGAGCCAGCACATGAAATTTTGATACTAGGACAAGCAAGGTTGACAAGGTTCATCTAGGTGGTCTCAATAGAACCTAAACTGCTTGCACACATAAAGAATGGAGGTACATTAAATTTTGTAAATTATAGCTGGACAAAAAAGACCTTTAGACCCATGGCATTTAAACATTTAACCCTTAAAGCGCCAGTCACAACTGCAGCAGACGACAAATTTTGCAACATTTTTCCTAATTTTGAAAAAAATAAGGTATGATATTTCATGAGAATCGTCTGCCAGCAGCAGACGATTCTCATGAAATATGCCTTATTTTTTATTTTTGAAAAAGCAGCAAAATTTAAATTGTTTTCTGCTGCAAATTATAGGTGGCGCTTTATGGGTTAAAGTAAATGAATTCCCATTCATGGGATACTTGGTACCAATATACAATGATACTCATATTCTCCTTTTCAGATGGAATGTTTCGCCGATGTTAAGCTTCCTGTATATCTCCTTGTGATCTTGTTCGGTACAGGATCATGGGTGGCGGTGAATGGATTATGGGTAGAGCTACCGATACTTGTCGACAGAGCGGCAGAAGGATGGACCCTATCTTCCTACCTAGTAATCATCATCCAAATAGCCAATATTGGACCCCTGCTCTACACTATTGTCAATAAAATTGCACCTAAAAGTTTTCATGAGAAACATGGTGTGTTTCTCTTGGTTGTCATAGGATCAGCAGCATGTTTATTACTAGTGTTTCTCTGGAAGGAGACAAGTTATATTGGAGGATACAAGCACAGTACAGGTCTACTGTTTGCAGTTTTCCTCCTTTCATTGGTCGACTGTACTTCATCAGTTGTGTTTCTACCCTACATGTCGATTTTCAAACCACAGTATATAACAGCATTATATTTTGGAGAAGGTTTAAGTGGACTGGTACCAAGTCTAGTTGCTCTTGCTCAAGGTGTAGGTAAAACAATCTGTGTGAATAAAACAAAGATTGTGAACCAGACAACAAACATCACGGTACCACAAGCTGAGTACATTCCACCGAATTTCCCTGTGGAAAATTTCTTCTACTTCCTGTTTTCCATCATGATAGTTTGTGGATTATCATTCACACTGTTGAACTATTTGCCATACTGTACAAAGGAGCATGTTTCTCCCGATGACGTTGCTAGTCACGCAAAATTCATAAATGGAGATAACTCCTGGAAATATAAACAATTTGACGCCACTGATAATAACGGCGATGACACTTCCAACGGCCATTGTGAAGTTTCCATTGAAAATATAAACAATCAGTTCAAAATGAAGAAATCAAAATATGTCTATCTTTTGGTGCTCGTTTGTGTTATTGCTGCCTTAACAAATGGTATATTGCCAGCAATACAGTCGTACGCATGTATTCCCTATGGATCTGAGACTTATCATCTGGTGGCGACATTGTCGGTTATAGCTAATCCCCTCGCTTGTGGTTTAGCTTTCTTTCTACCAGTTCTGTCAGCCAAGAAAATAACCTCTACAACTATGGTGGGGTTGGCCCTATCTGTGTATATACTGGTTCTAGCAGCACACAGTCCTACTCCACCTCTAGTGGGCCAAGCCAGTGGCTCTGCTTTAGTGGTAAGTATTAACAGAAAGAGGTTCGATCCTCTGGTTAAACCTTTATCCCGCCATAATTTTTGTTGTCCTGAAAATGTATGCTTTTTTACATCTGCTGCATATATAAGTGCACTTCAGACTAGATTTTTTTCATGGAAGCAAACAATATGAACTCTGATCAGACTGCTCCCAAAGGAGCAGTCTGATCGGGGCTCATATTGTTTGCAATATATGCTACCTAAGAACATGTAGATGAGAGGAGCAGACTACAAATTTAAAGGCATGACTGGTGAGCTAAGAGTTAACCCTTAAAGCACTAGAAAAACAACCTGCATCTGAAAATGTTGTTTGCTCGAGTCATCAGCTGCACATATTTGATAACATAATTTATTGGTTAATAATGTAAGTATAGAGACAAACAGTACTAGTGTAGATCCATAACAGACTACTCCTGTAGAAGCTGATCTGGATCTACACTGTCAAAGAAACTTTGGAAGCATCTCAGTGAGGCTCTTCCAGTGAGTACAACCAACAACGTGTTTTTTTTAGCAAAACAATGGACATTAAAGACCATCCTAGTCCTCCTGTGTGGGACATCTCGTTGGTTCATTTACAAAACCTCATATGTGCACTTTTTTACCAAACCCTGTTTTTAACATGGCGCCAATAACGGCAGTTCAGTGCGCAAGGTCACAAATCCTTGTATGCAATAGCCAATGAAAAGTTGTTGTTTTGTGACGTTCCAAAATCTCATACCTCAATTAGTCAAAATTGCCAGTTCTAAAACCTCTTATACGTAAATCTGATAAGACAAACTAGAGGACCTGACGGTCCTTAAGCGCACACCTGATCTCCTTAATAATGTTAAAATAGGTCCAGATCAACTATGGCTTATAATGAATCATATTTTGTTTTATGGAGGTTGCGGCCATTTCCGTCAAGTGACCTAAAACCATCTTATGAATACTCTTTATCTGGTATATTACTGTGACGGTTTCAAAGGGTGTCTATGAATACTTTCTCACGAATTCATGCTTAAATTTGTCATGCGAACTTGTTTCTTGCCTTCAATCAGATTATTTACGAAAATGTTGCAGATACAAGAATTTGTAAACTCGCCCTTTTGTGGATGTTGTATTATACGAGATTTTGTCCATGTAAATCGAAATGTCAGCACAGGTAACGTGGATACATCAAATGCAGCTTACACGTCTCAAAAGGAACAGAACTACCTTTGGTTACCTTTTTATCTATTTAATTAAAACGCAACTTGTCTTTATTGAGTTTAGAAAATTGGCAAAATGTTGTATCTGCAATATCCGGTTACAAAAAGTATCACAGTATGTTAGAAACATAAAACTCTGCCAACCCGTTATATAAACTTAAAATATGCTTTCAGTCTGAATCTCACAAGAATATAACAAAAAGCAAACAATCAAGAAAGTTTTTTGTCTCTCCTGTAAAATTTACTTAAGTGCATGTACGAGGTTTTGTATACAAACCAACAATCTGCTTGCTTATCTGATGGCATACTTTGGTAGCCTATACTTATTGCAAACAATATGGTTTAACTCCAAGATCAGGGTTCATAATGTTTGCTTCCGTGATAAAAGATGTTTGGAGTGCATTTGAAGTACGTATGCACTATGCAGCAGATGCAATATGCAGACAACATTTTCAAGTAAAACAATACTGGCAGGATAAGGATTAAAATTTATAAGCTTTTTTCCTTCAGATAAATTTATGACTTGCTAGCTCAGTGACTTTTCATCTGCTGATAATCTGTTCCTAACCATTTCGACTCAGATCAGAACAGTGCTACCGACAAACCATTGGTCCTGATCTGGATAGTTGTTTGACACTCAGAATTTTTTTTGAAAAAAGTATATTTTGAAAAAATTCAGCAGATGACGGCAGAAGCATTAAAAAGTATACAGCATACAAAGAGTTAAGCACCAGTACTTCAGCTTACTTTTTAAATTTCTAAAACGGAATCTTCCAGCCAATGATCTGGACTAAAAAGAAGTCCCTACATCAGAATGCTTCCCTAGGAGCAGGCTGATCTGGAACTTTTTATTTTTTTCTGTCTAATTTGGTTCTTGCAATTAACTCTGACTTTTAGCGGTGAACCTTGTAGTCTGCTGATGACCTTTGCAAACAGTTTGGACCCAGCTCTTGATCCAAAGGAATATTTTGAAAAATATCTGCAGAGGATAAAATTACCCAGCATGCAGAGTTAACTCTTTCCTTGCTAGCAGCAACTTTTGTCATCTGCTGATAAACTTTGCAAACAGTTTGAACCCAGATCAGGCCCTACAGAATGTTAAGCCTGCTCTGGATCCAAGCTGTTTGACACTCTGATTTTATTCTGGAAGGAATATTTTGAAAAATATTTGCAGAGGACAAAAAAATCATGAAAAGTTATCCAACATGCAAAGAGTTGGAGTTAGTTGATAGTTCCATGTATGGTAAATGTTCTAAAATTTTGAACACTTTTCTTTTTCTGTTCTTAGCTAAAATGTTGGTTTTCAGGACTGGAATTCACAAAATGTTTGACAGAATAGCAAACAGGGAAGACCCTGATCAGACTGCTTCTTCAGAAGCTTCAGAAGCAGACTGATCTAGGTCTGCCCTGTTTGTCTAGGCTTTTATGGCATGCAACTGGTGTTCGGAATTTTTGAACATTTACGATATATTATCTTTCTTTCAGATTGTTGCCTATATTCTGCTGTCAGCGTTCATGACATTCTCCAAGGTCAGCATTGCTACCACACTGAGACTAAATGGGAGAAAGGCTTTACTCTGGTGTGGCATTGTTACACAGATAGGCTCCGCTGTCGGAGCCATTCTCATGTTTCTGCTTGTGAATGAACTACATTTGTTCAAAGAAAAACCAGCATGTTCATGAACATTGCTGAAAACTTGATAATACCTCATAATAAGCATCCGAAACCGGGGCATACTGGTATATAGACAATTTAGACCCTGATGATATGCAACAAAATGACTTCTCAGCAGCAGGTTCTGCTCTGTTTATCAGGGTATGAGATAAATCATATGGCTAAAAGTGGGTCTCTTTCATTACAACCCTTATCCTGAAATATTTTTTGTTCTGAAAATGTCTGCTTTTTATGTGTGCATGCTGCACATATTCAAATGCACTTCAGACTAAGTTATAACATGGAAGTAAACACTATGAGCCCTGACCAGACTGCTCCTAAGGGTGTTTTTTGCTCCTAAGCAGTGCTCCAGATAATTTTGACTACCATCAGTACCTGTACTGGTCCAAATGAAACTTAATCCGTACCAGCTATTTTCAATCCATATATCTTACCCCATTTTTATATGAAAGCCTTTACTTTTATTAAAAACGGGTCTCATTGTTGCTGTCTTTATACACACCAATCAATCAAAACAGCGATGTCCCTATATAAATGCAGGATTGCAGGTAGGCAGGAATATTGGAATATGGATGATTGTTTTATTGCCATCTGTAAACATGCTGCGCTTCTAAATCAGAGAAACTCTTACTTTCAGTTTCTATACTGATTGGTTCACACAAATTACAAGTACCAATTTGATAGCAAACTCCTCGAGAGTGGTCTCTGCGCACATATTATTCTGAAAACACGTGTTCTTCAAGTAAGTCATGGCAAGGGGACGCAACTGAACATAGGGGAGTTTCTATAGAGGCAAAAATAAAACATGGATAAGCAGGCCAGCAAGTTGAATCTGGATTTCTGAACACATAAATTTTGATAGATTCACAAATTAGTTAAAATATCATGCGTCTTCTTATTTGAAATGGATGAAAACTACGGGTTTCTGGTAAAAACATACAGTACAGGCAAAAAAACACCCGTATTCGGTACATACTAATTTTAAACTCTATCCGTATATGGGGAAAACGGACCCGTAATTTAGGTCTGTATGGACGCTATCCGGAGCGCTGTCCTAAGAGAGCAGTCTGTTCTAGGTCCATATTGTTTAGAACATGAGAAGATACGCAAGCAAATACAAATTTTCGTGAATGGCGGGAAAAGGGTTAATATTATGCCTTGTGATATTGCTCTAATTAAAGATATGAAACACAAATACACTCGTTTTTATCAACAATTTAATTAAATGATACATTTTGTATCAAAAACACACCATTACTCTAATCGAAAAGCTGCCAGTCTCTTTATATTACAATACAATTCAGTCCCTTTAAAACCCTATGTTTGGGGTCCATAGGCATTACCCATGTTATAAATGAATAGTGTTATAAAGGGATAATTTTACAAAGGAATTATAGGAAAATTCCTTTGTAAAATTCCATGGTAAAAAAATTTGGGAACCACATCATAGAATTTTATCAAAATCCATGCTACAACCATGTGTTATAAAGGGACTGCACTGTATTTGGTACTCAGACCTCCAGAAAGGAGGGGCATTAATAAATCAATTTTCTTACTTCTGACCAAAAATATAGACTGTGGGTACTAAAAAGAATTGTCTCAATGAGACTGTTCCATTGAGCAACCAGAACATGTGTTTAAACTGATAAAGCACATTTTTATGCTCACTTTTTTACTTACCTGGATCTATGAGTATACTCCGCGCGGATATACAGTGTTCAATCTGAGGGGACCATGGGGCCATTGACCACCTTCTTTATCAAATGACCCCTTACTAAAGCTAAAGTTGGCCATTTTTAACATTAGGTGAATGAGAAAATATAGGACAGTGTTTAAGTTTCATCTGAAATTGAATGAAAATGGCCCCCTTTAAAATTTCCTAGATTGAACACTGGATACAGAAAAATTAATGATCTGTGTGAGACTTTCAACAATTTTCCAGTTCATAGCCACTGATAACAAGCGAAAAAACAGAGAAATTTATTTCTTTTTCTTAATAACAAGAAAAATTGTTGTAGTGCTCATAAGATGCTTCCAATGAGCATAGGTCTTGATAAGCAAAAGTTTTGAGCATAAAATTGTGATTGCATTGTATTTTATTACCCATCCGATTGAACGTATTGTTTTGGGTGTTCAAAAGAACCATCTCATTGAGAGGGTTCTTTTGAGTACCCACAATATGTTATGGTTGAAAAATAAGAAAATTAGTTTTCAAATACACACTCTTGTCTGGAGGTCTGAATGAGTAGCAGGCGCGTAGACAGGCGGAGGCCAGGAAACCTGTGCTTCAACATCACATTGGCCTCGATGGGAGAAACCCTGACTTTGTTATTGGCGAATAACAAATGCGCAGATCAGCCTGCATATCCGCACAGTCTGATCAGCGCCTTTGTTATTCGCTATCTAAAAGGTAGATATCTCTTTTTATTCTCCATTTTTGATATTTGGTCTGCTTCAACATGATGAAACCTCTGGCTACGCCCTTGAGTATACACAGCATATTTCTTTATGGACAAATTAGAAATTCAACAACCTGGTTACCCCTCTAAACTAAGCTAATGCAGGCCCCTAGATGAAAGTGAGTAATGAAAAATTATTTTTATTATTTCTCACCCAAAACATAAGTTGTTTGTTTTTGAATTCATTTACAATCACATGTACAAGTAATATTAAGTATCAATTCAGAGTAACAAACACAGTTTTCAATAAATTTTCAACGAACTCTCTCACCAGCTCCCTTCCATCTTTCCTTAATTGCTTACAGTTAAGAAAAAAAAATCTCTTTAGCCCAACAGGTGGCCATTTTGTTCATCTGGAGGGGAGGAGATGACTTTTAAAGGTTTATTTTTATATTTAGCTCTAGTGGTCATTTTGTTCAGTGGAGCAGAATCAATTAAAAGTGCAATTTTGAAAGAGGGCATTATGAAGGGCATTTGTGATTTTTTTTAATTTGGGTCATTGGTTCAGGAGATGCAGTTAAAAGATTTTTTTCTATATTTAGCTCTGGAACCAATTTGTTCAGTGGAGCAGAACCTAGTAGAAGGCATTATAGGAAACATTTATTGTGAAATTATGTAAAATTCTGGCCAGTGGCTCATGAGATGTTGTTTAAAGAAAAAGAGTTTTTGAATGACCGACACCGGATGAACACCTATCACAAAACCTCACCTTTGAGCACTTCATGCTCCGGTGAGTTTGTTTGATTGGATTCTTAACGTCCCATCAACAATCTTTCAGTTAAACAGGGGCGCGTCTTCCTGGGTTGAACTTGTACTAAGCTAGGATAAATGTGTCTTGCTCAGTGACGCTGGTGAGGCTCGCAACCCTGGCCTCTCGGTCTCAAGTCAACCACTCTACCACTGAGCCACTGTACTCCCCATGCTCAGGTGAGATAAAAATTGGGAAGTATATTGTTGTAAATAAAACTATCCAGCGTAATAAGGGCCGCTAGTAATTCCATGAATGTATTCCTTAACTGTCTACAGTATCTAGGACAGTGCCTATATGAGCCGTGACGTGATTTCCAACAATGAGGCATTTTGATAAATGTAGACTCAGACGAGCCTGTGCAGCCTCCCTTTAAGCTTAGAAACTCCAAATGATGTTCAGTCGGTAGCTTAACACTCATAGAATATTCAAGCGACTAGCAAAGGCTCTGATCAGACTGCACATATGCGCAGGCTGGTCTGAGCCTTCGCCGGTCGCACATACCACATTGCTGGAAATCTCATGTCGCGGCTCATATACAGTACAGTCCCTTTATAAGATATCTCATTATAACAAGAATTTGGATATAAAACAGGTCATGTTGTGGCTCCCAATTTTTTTTACCATGGAATTTTACAAAGTAATGGTCATTTTCCTATAATTCCTTTGTAAAATTGTCCCTTTATAACATGATTTACTTATAACATGGTCTATTCCTATGGATTCCAAATGGACTGCACTGTCTATATGTTAAAAGTTTGTTTATCACAGCACATTTTCATGAAGCCTTAGCCACCAGGGAGCAGTCCACTTTTCATAACAAATCCTGAAAATACAAAAATAGCAATATAAGTCAATTATACAAGTAATCTACAAGCACTCGTCTCGGCAATCATACAAATATAAATTTACTAGATACAATACCAAGGAGTAATTAGAAGTTCATTTAACAAAAGGCAAATTTATATAAAATTTGAATTATAATTGTATATTCTCATAATTCTGTATAAGTTTAAAGGGCCCAGTTGTAAACCCTTTGTATAGACCCTTTCAATGTCATTGTTTTCATCCAGGTGTATTGCCTTCTTGTTAACAATTTTGACCATGTGAATTTTGATTACGGATGGTAGTACAATTGAAGTTCAATTCAATTTTCATTGAGCTAAGCCAATATTTACCTATCAGAAAAAGCCTATCTGGTCTAGGGGCCAAACTGATATATATGGGCTATTTTGCGAGTTTGTTGCACCCCCCAGGAAGAAAAACTTGGTTACTATTTTCAGTTAGAGACATGTCCTGGGGCCTTAGAAACCCATGTTTTACTAAGTTTTCTGTGGTCAGCTTTCTGTAAATGGCCTGTAATCAACATTACCCTACTAACATTGAAAATAGTAGTACTCAAAATACAAGACTAATAGGATATTTTACAAAAGTATCAATGAAATTATTTGAACTTTAAATGGTTGATCATGTCATAAACATCAATTGCAGACAGCTGTGAGATGAATTCCTGCTCATCAGTGTTACGTACGTTACATTTTATACAAAATTGCAGATAATGACTTTAGAGATTGCATATAAGAATGAATCATGTTCCCCAACCCCAGGTAGAAAAGCTTGGTTACTATTTTCAATCAGAGACATGTCTTGGGGCCTTAGAAACCCATGTTTTTTCTAAGTTTTCTTTGGTCAGTCGTCTGTAAAAGGCCTGTAATCAACGATACCCTAAAAACATTAAAAATACAAACAACAAGAAATGTCACAAACACGTGACGAATGCCCCCAAAGGTATTGGTCTAGCATAAGACACATTTGAGGAAAGTTAGCTGTAATTAAGCTGGAAAAACCTAGAAATGAGGCCAGAAGTCAATGTCAAGGTCAAAGTGACTCAAAATGGTATGCACCACTCCGCCATCCCAAGAGGAATCACCACCCCAAATTTGGGATTCCTACATCAAATAATATAGGAGATATGCTCTGGACACAACAATCCTTGAAACTAGGTCAGAGGTCAAGGTCACAGTGACCCAAAAACGGTTTGTGACACTCAGGCATCCCAAGATGCATTTACATACCAAATTTCGAATTCCTATTTCAAAGAACATAGGAGATATGCACCAGTTTCTAGAAACTAGGTCAGAGGTCAAGTTCAAGGTCACAGTGACTTAATTATGGTATGCAACACTTTGTCATCCAAAGATGCATACACACATCAAATTTGAGATTCCTACCTCAAATAATATAAGAGATATGCCTTGGACATGATTATTCTAAAAACTAGGTCAGAGGTCAAGGTCACAGTGACCTGAAAATGGTACATGACACTCCGCTATCCCGAGATGCATCCACACACCAAATTCTGAATTCCTTACTCAAAGATTATAAGAGATATGCTCGGGACACGATTATTCTAAAAACAAGGTCAGAGGTCAAGGTCACAATGATCCAAAAATGGTATGTGACACCCCGTCATCCCAAGATGCATTTACACACCAAATTTGGAATTCCTATCTCAAAGAATATAGGAGATATGCACTAGACTCAATGCAATTTCTAGAAACTAGGTCAGAGGTCAAGTTCAAGGTCACAGTGACCCAATAATGGTATGCAACACATCGTCATCCTGAGATGCATCCACACACCAAATTTGAGATTCCTACCTCAAATAATATAAGAGATATGCTCCGGACATGATTATTCTAAAAACTAGGTCAGAGGTCAAGGTCACAGTGATCCAAAAATGGTACATGACACTCCGCTATCCTAAGAAGCATCCACACACCAAATTTGGAATTCCTAACTCAAAGAATATAAGAGATATGCTCCGGACACAATAATTCTTAAAACTAGGTCAGAGGTCAAGGTCACAGTGACCCAAAATTGGCATGTGACACCCCGTCATCCCAAAATGCATTGACACACCAAATTTGGAATTCCTATCTCAAAGAATATAGGAGATATGCACAAGACTCAATGCAGTTTCTAAAAACTAGGTCAGGTCAAGTTCAAGGTCACAGTGACCCAATTATGGTACGCGACACTTCGTCATCCCAAGATGCATCCACGCACCAAATTTGAGTTTCGTACTTCATATAATATAAGAGATATGCTCCGGACACGATTATTCTAAAAACTAGGTCAGAGGTCAAGGTCACAGTGACCCGAAAATGGTACGCGACACTCCGCCATCCCAAGATGTATCCACACACCAAATTTGGAATTCCTACCTCAAAGAATAAAGGACACGAAAGCGGGACGGACACACGGATGACGGACGGACGGACGGAAGGACAGTGCGATTACTATATGCCTCCCAAAGTTCCTTTGGGGGCATAAAAACGACAAGACCAATAGGATATTTTCCAATAGTATTAATGAAATTATTTGAGCTTTACACGTTTCAGCTAGACATATATATCAATTGCAAACATCTGTGATATGTACTTCTGCTCTCCAGAGGTACTTACGTTACATTTTTTATGACATTGCAGATAATTACTTAAAAGATTGCATATCAGAATAAACCATGTTCCACAACCATAAATGTGTAATAAAGATTTCGATTCTAATGATGAATTTTCATTTTCACATGTTTGAAGCAATTTATAAATTGCAACTGGCTATAAAGTGTCGTAAAATAAATATTTCAAGATGCTTATAAGTATCTCACTTCTACTGGCGTACATATTTTATTTTCGTCCATTTATATTGCACTGGGATGGGCACTGTCTTCTTTCATCTCTTTCACAATGAAATTAAATACCAAATAAACAAACAGGTTTAACTACCATGGATATTTAATTTCTGTCAATATAAAAACAGGGTAACGTAGGTAACAAAATGATGTTTTGCATAAATGGATAAAGATAATAGAATTTGTGGAGAATAGACTCAAATCTTTTGCCTTTGCCCGACTGCACGCAAGGTAAAATTTAAGTCTACTCTCAACATGTTTTTAATAACTTCTATTACAGACAAATTATTCTAAATAAACACTAATTTAAGAGTTTTGTATGTTTGATTCTGTTACTTTGATATGGCTATTTGCACTTTTTTGTCAATGGTTCATCATCATGGCAATATACATGATATTTACTTCATGATTCAAATATTGGACTGAATTAAAATTAAAAATTAAAAGTAAAAATATCTAAGCAATATTTCCTGAATCTGATGGCAGAGATGATAGTGTGCGGTGTCTTCAAGAGCAGGGGCTTTCTGTTGATTTTATACAGAGAAAGACAAATCTTAACTAATTAAGTTCTGGTTAAGCCTTCTTTTAACAAAAGCGAATGGGTAACAGATTGGTCAGATTTGATGATTAGCTGTTTTACAAGTTATAAACCCTTTACACTAAATGTATATGTAAGGTAAGTCCATAACATATGTAACAGCACACTGCCATTATTTTAGCTTAAATATATTTTCCCTGCAAGTTCTGGCTCTTTTTGCCATTTTATCTGCCAAGTATTTTATCAGGCTTGAAAAAAAATCTATGCTTGCTAAAAAGTGAGTATGTCCAGGAAATGTCACAATCGCAGACTGCAGACTAACCAACAGTACTGTGAAGAAGAAACACAGAACATTTTAGGTCTTGACTGCATTTTACTATACATGTAATCTAAAATTTCTAACTCATTTTTTTAAAGACTGCAAACATAATATCAACCAAAGAGTATTTATCAGAACAGAAGTAGCATGGTTTATACCCAAATGTACCTTACATTTTGTAGATCTAGCATAAACAGATTTTCTTATATGCTTAATACATTTAATTTTCACTGTAGGCAATTACATTTTGAAAACAAATAACAACAATTTTATCTGTCACAATTGCAATCTTCTCTACTTTTGTTAAGCACGATTCTTTTATATCATATTATATTGCTTATTATTTTATTATATTATACAGCAATTTTGAAAGAATATATTTTGTTTGTTAATTAAGAAAAGTTAAGGTAAAGCCATACTTATAGACTGAAAAACATAGTATGTGGTAACACTAATTACAAAGCTATAAAGATATTTCATGGCAACATTAATTGCAACTCTTTTGTCAGTTATTGAATCTTTTTGAAAGTCCATTTTCAGGAGTTACAACTTGAATTATAAATATGTCACAATTAAATTAAGCAACGTGGTTTGAATCTCTGAAGCTCACAGATTAAGTTGTCAAATGATTGTCAGTTGAAAAAAAAAGTGTCACAACCAACACACAGCAATTGGCTTTCTTACATTGTTAATAATGTAGTTTTGTGTTGTTTTTTGCACTGTCGAAGTTATTTGTAACAATTATACATGTTTGCACATGATCTATGAAATGAAAAGTATGAGACTTATGGTCAGTTTGTTGGATGCAGAGCCATCCGAAAATGTGAATAATACTGCGGATAACAGCTTGTAGACAGCATTTTAGTCATAAACTGACTCACTCTTGTACCCATTTGTTAATACTAACATTGTTTGAGGGCTGTCTTGCCTACAGTGAAAGGAAATCATTTCCATTTAATTTTAAGTGTAGTGCCATATAAAGATTACAAATACTTAGTACATGTACTGTATGTTGCCAGTTACAAGTGCTAGCTAATCTCGTATAATGCATTGGTTAATACATGTAATATGATACTGTAATATAAAGTCAAACCTTATATGCAACAAATCACTGTTTCAGTAAACTGATGTGATGGAAAACAGATTAATTATATGTTAGGATGGCGAGCATCCCAACTAAGGGATTTTTTTCTACATCATGAAAACCAGAATTTTAAAACAATTAATTATGTTTTTAAATTTGTATTAGATAAATCTTTCGTGATGTAATTTCTCAAAACATGAGACATGACCTCCAATTAACTGATTAAAGACTGAGTATAACCTGAAGCTGTCAGCTAATCCAATGTGGTAAATGACAGCTGCGTGCGTAGCATGTTTACATCGTTGAATAACCTTATTAAGAGCCTTTGTCACCGAAAGACCAACCAGGACACACTTACCCTAATAGGATATTTACCAATAGTATCAATGTACTTATTTGAGCTTTAAATGTTATGACCTAGACATAAACACTAATTGCAGACATCCGTGAGATAGGTTTCTGCTCGTCAGCGTGACGTATGTAACGTTTTATACAAAATTACAGATAATGACTTTTTAATTGCATATTAGAAAAAAATATGTTCCCCAACCTAAATTTTATAATGTTGGTCTCTATTATAATGGTAAATTACCAGGAAATGTCACAATCGCAGACTGCAGACTAACCAACAGTACTGTGAAGAAGAAACACAGAACATTTTAGGTCTTGACTGCATTTTACTATACATGTAATCTAAAATTTCTAACTCATTTTTTTAAAGACTGCAAACATAATATCAACTAAAGAGTATTTATCAGAACAGAAGTAGCATGGTTTATACCCAAATGTACCTTACATTTTGTAGATCTAGCATAAACAGATTTTCTTATATGCTTAATACATTTAATTTTCACTGTAGGCAATTACATTTTGAAAACAAATAACAACAATTTTATCTGTCACAATTGCAATCTTCTCTACTTTTGTTAAGCACGATTCTTTTATATCATATTATATTGCTTATTATTTTATTATATTATACAGCAATTTTGAAAGAATATATTTTGTTTGTTAATTAAGAAAAGTTAAGGTAAAGCCATACTTATAGACTGAAAAACATAGTATGTGGTAACACTAATTACAAAGCTATAAAGATATTTCATGGCAACATTAATTGCAACTCTTTTGTCAGTTATTGAATCTTTTTGAAAGTCCATTTTCAGGAGTTACAACTTGAATTATAAATATGTCACAATTAAATTAAGCAACGTGGTTTGAATCTCTGAAGCTCACAGATTAAGTTGTCAAATGATTGTCAGTTGAAAAAAAAAGTGTCACAACCAACACACAGCAATTGGCTTTCTTACATTGTTAATAATGTAGTTTTGTGTTGTTTTTTGCACTGTCGAAGTTATTTGTAACAATTATACATGTTTGCACATGATCTATGAAATGAAAAGTATGAGACTTATGGTCAGTTTGTTGGATGCAGAGCCATCCGAAAATGTGAATAATACTGCGGATAACAGCTTGTAGACAGCATTTTAGTCATAAACTGACTCACTCTTGTACCCATTTGTTATATAATGTTATATAATTATAATGGTAAATTACCATTTCAACATATTTGCAGCTGTTTGTAACTTGTATCTGTAGTGAAATAAATATTTAAATACGCTTATTAGCATGTAACTTGTACTGGCTTACTTTCTATCCTGATTTTGTATGGTAACGTAATTTACAGGCCTATTATGAGTTTGACAACAGGAAACGTAATAAAACATTCAGCCTAATATTTGAATCATGAAGTAGATATTATGTTTATTGTTATGAACCATTGGTAAAAAATCTGCAAACTGTCATATCAAAGTAACAGAATCAATCAAAATTGCAAAACTCTCTTATTTTATTGTTTATTTAGAATAATTTGACTATAATTGAAGTAATTCTAAATAACGATAGAGAGTAGACTCAAATATAACCTTGTCGACAGGCTATGTCGTCAGGCTAAGGAAGAATTTGAGTCTACTTTCCACACTTTAGTGTTTTATGTATCTATGCAAAGGACAATGCTGTTACCTATGTTACCTCTATAAACAGCAACTAACTTTCCATCGTCGTTGACTCTGTGAATTAAATTATTATTCTATTTCACTGTGACAGGAATGAAAGAAGACATTGTACATTCCAATGCAATGTAAATCTGGTCAAATAGAAAATATGTACGCCAGTAGAAATAACGTGCTAATAAGCATATTTAAACGTTTATTTTGCTTCCTCTATCGCCAGTTACGAGTTATAAGTAGTTTTTATAAGTAAGAATGGACATTCATTATTTGAATAGAGATCTTTATCACATATTAAAGGTTTGGGAACATGGTTTATTCTTATATGTAATCTATAAAGTCATAATATGCAATTTCATAAAAAATGTAACATAAGTAAATCTGACCAGCAGAAATACACTCCACAGATGTCTCAAATAGGTGTTTAAGTCTAGCTCTAACATGTGAAGCTCAAATAATTTCATTAATACTATTTAGTCTTGTATTTTGTGTCGCTATATTTAAAGTCAGTAGGGTAACATTGATTACAGGCCATTTACAGACAAATGACCGAAGAAATCTTAGTAAATCATGGGTTTTAAAGGCCACAAGACATGTCCCTGACTGAAAATATTAACCAAACGTTCCTTCCTGCCGTTAGGGAACATGGTTCATTCTCATATGCAATTTATAAAGTCATTATCTGCAATTTCGTATAAAATGTAACATATGTCACCCTTTTGAGCAAAAATATATCTCACAGATGTCTACAATTGATGTTTATGACACGATCAACCATTTAAAGTTCAAATAATATCATTGATACTTTTGTAAAATATTTTATTAGTCTTATATTTTGTATACTACCATTTTCTATGTTAGGAGGGTAACGTTGGTTACAGGCCATTTACAGAAAATTGACCACAGAAAACTTAGTAAAACATGGGTTTCCTAGGCCCCAAGACATGTCCCTGACTGAAAATAGTGACCAAGTTTTTCTTCCTAGGGGGTGCAACAGAACTCAAAATTTGAGATTTGGCCCCTACACTAATCTGCATAGGTCCAGTAAAGGTAATGTTTTGAGAATAAAAATTAAATTTGTAATTATTTTCTTACCCATTAACTTAAACATGTGTTTTGGGTGCTCAAAAGAACCGTCTCATTGAGACGGTTCTTATGAGTACCCACAACACATGTTTTGGTTGAGAAATAAGAAAAGTAGTTTTCAATTACACACACTTATCTCGAGGCCTGTATCTGGGAGAAAATGAATTAATACCAAACCAAGATTGGTTCCCAGTAAAACTCCTTACTATTTTTGTCTTAAAGTTTGTGGGAGGACTTACCTTGATACCTTATTGGGACACTTAGTGCCGTGCTTAAGCCACTATATGTTCAAGAATAATGGATTTACATATTTACCATTCAAGTTTACACAAGCCCAGGATTCTCCAGTTTTGGTCAGCTATTCTCTTCGTCATTATCATTTATTGTGCTTTTTGGTAAAACTGGTTTAATTTCTTCGACTTTTAGACCTTTAATCCTGATTGATTTTTCTGGCGTGATACCCATTATTCTAGCATTTTTTTCACCTGAAATATTGTAAACTTCTGTAAAAATGTGTACAGGTTTACCATGTAAACAAGCACAACGTAGTATTGAACAATCTATCACAATCAACCTGATATGCACACATATTGTTTGAGTTAATTCTTTACGTCCCAGTCAACAATTTTTCAGTCATTTTGGGATGGGTCTTCCTGAGTTGAACCAGTACTAAGCAGAGGACAAAGTGTCCTGCAGGATTCTGCTGTTGGCCTGAGAAAGTGTCACTAACCATGAAGGTAAACCTCATTGATCTCAAGTAATGCCTGTAGAAATAGATGATTTTCCAGTGATGCCGTTTCAAGATATCATTTGAGCCATGGCATGTGATTTCCAACAATGTGGCATTTTGCCATGTGTAGACTAAGATGAGCCTGTGCAACCTCCTTTTAAGCTTAGGACTCCAAATAATGTTCAGTCAGTAGCTTAACAATCATACAAGGGTCAGTCAAAAATAACTGAGAGTTGAAACATATCTCTTAAGTAGGCTAACGTACACTAGTAAAATTTGGCACATGCATGCAATGAACTGTCCTGCATCAGAATATGCAATATACAAGACTTTGCAAAGTATAGATTGTTGTTGCTTAGCAACAGAAGTATGTGAAATAATGGCATGCGTTCACGCTAGAATATAGCGTTGCCATGGAAACACTATACAAAATTTAAGTTACATCAACTTGTACATTTGTTGCAAATACAGTATGTAGATGTTTTTTGTTAAATGCAACAACTGAGATTGAGGCGTTTGAATTTTATTATATAAATAAGAGGAAAATTAACTAAATTTTCTGAAAATTTCACCCCAAAATATACCCCACCCACCAGTTACGGTTTATTTAAGAGAAAAATTATCAATTAAGTATCAAATCATAAGACCATTTCATTGCATTTAGTAATTGGTTTTGACATCTGAATGCATATCTTGAATATTCCCAGGAATAAACGGTTGCCATAGCAACAAAATCTCGTCTTTTAATTAAAATTGGAATTTCCATTGATTTTGGTTGCTAGGCAACGGACATTGCATGTATTGTATTTACTTTCTATTACGCTTCTTCAAAACATTGATAACACATTGTTTGATACAATTCGAGAGATAAAAGGTCTGTTATTATACTGTTTTAGATTTGAAATGATTTTAATTTCATGGATGTTTAGTCAGAAGCGTCGTCAGCGCGAACACACATTGCTGAGAGACGGTCTTAGGTTGCCTAGCAACAGCACATTAAAGATGATAAGACGTCAACTTCTATATGTAAAGAAGCCTGAAGGTTCATTCTATATGTATAAAGTTTCAGCCCGAACTGCCGACCCCGTAAAAAGATATTAACCAACTCTCAGTTATTTTTGACTGACCCTCGTAGAATACTCAAGCGACTAGCAAAGGCTCTGATCAGACTGTGCATATGCGCAGGCTGATCTGAGGCTTTGCTGGTCGCACAAACCATATTGTTGGAAATCTCATGCACTGGCTCATTTGTATTTGGAAAAACCAAACCTTGTGGATAGACACAAATGGATGGATGTATGCACAAGAAATACATTCTGGAGTTCTTAAACCTTTTATACCATCAATATTCAAAAATCATATGAATATAATGGTTAACAGTATTAGTGAGTCACTTTATATATCTATTTATCACATGATGTCGCGCCTGGGAGTGAAATAACGCTGTGCAACAAAATTGATAAACAGATTAACGCTGGGTGATGATGTCCATTATAACGTTGTGAAATCTTGATGTTTTCACGCCAAAAAATGTGATTTTAAGCATTTTTAATTTCGTGTGATAAATAGAATTTAACATTCCTGCTCCTGTATGATTGAATTTATTAATCTCAATGCGAAAAAGCCATAAAATGCTTGACAAGCCTCACATTTTATCGCTTTTCCTCAACTCATTTAATAAATTTAATGAAACATGAGCTCTCATGTAAGATCCTCTATGTAAAAGGACTGTGCAAAACCAGATGGACTTTACCAATAACGGTACTTTCAAAAGTGAGCCAACAACATAGTTAAAAGATAAAGAAGCGCTAGACATCAGTTGATGGTACACCATCGCAAATACTCACTTTTTTTCTATAACCAAGAGATGCAATTACAAGAAAATACATTATTTGATGGTGTCTTTGTGGTGAAGGTCACATGAAACGTTGCTCAATACCCTCTACATCATGTGACCTGTGCACCTGCAAAGTTCTAAGTTGCTATGTACAACTGTTTAGGAGGAGATGCAATTAAAAAAATAAAATTACATTATTTGAGCTTTGACTCAGTGCCACATGAAACATTACCCAGCACCTTGACCTATGCACCTGCAAATTTTGAAGCTGCTACATCCAATTGATTAGGAGGCGATGCATTAACAAGAAAATATGTTATTTGACCTTGACATCATGGTTACAAGAAACATTGCCCAGTACCCTCTACATCATGTGACCTATGCACCTGCAAAGTTTGAAGTTGCTACATCCAACAGTTTAGGAAAAGATAGAATTACAACCAACATGATGGAGTGGCGAATGCAGAGACGGACGGATCACAGAGCTTATCTGGACCTCAACAATAAAACCTGCATTCAGGGTTTCTGACCATGCAAGACTCAAACAAACCTATTCAGTTACAGAGATTAGCTAGAATGCTGAAATTTTGCATGTAGCAAGTTTCTCAATTATCCTTTCCTGGGAGGGAATAACAAAGGCGCTGATCAGACTGCGCGGATGTGTAGGCTGGTCTGCACCTTTGGTGTTCGCATGCAGCTACATCAGGTTTTTCTCTCGGCATAGTCCATAAGTATGATAACGTCCATTAAGACCATCCGATTATGAAATTAATCAAGTAGGTGTCATTATAATTTTTCAATGCTAGGTCAGTCTATTGATGACACGTGCGAGTGTTATTGATAATTGCATCATTAAATTGTGGCAGATTGAATAAAACCAGAGTAAAATGAGCTGAAACAAGAAAAAAGGGACACGGCGGAAAGCATACTCAGCCAAAAAGTGGTTCGACGCTCGCTGGACCTGTCGGTCCGCCGACGAGATGACAAAAAAGCATGAAAAATTTCTTGGGGCAAAAAAAGAGTTAATACTTCGAGTAGTATTTTTCTTCCAAAAATCAAAGTAATTAGCTTAAAAAAAACTATACTGGCGGCGCGGAGTTGTACGCACATGTGTTTTTGCGTACACGCAGGAATACCATCTATATGTTGTACACGCCGTCCATCATACTTGACGTTTAAAGTGGGGTACACCCGACTGCCCAGGGCACGAAGCATCATTAAGCTCAGGTTTGAAATCAGACACTCATCAATCACCATTAACGCCAGCTTCTACAGTAAGTCTAAACCTAGCTCTACTATATGCCAAGTTGCCAATCCCCACCCCACTGTAGTGACAGTGCCATTCCTAACAGACTCACTGTTGGGTTAACTCTTTAGCGACATGGTTAGAGTGGTCGACTGTCACACAGGAGTTCTGGGTTTGAATCCTGGCGGACCCAAAATATTTTCCCCTTGGAATTACTTCACTGGTGGCAGCGGTAATTCGGTAGCGCTTGAGTCAGCCTCTGGGAGCGGTAGCGGGCTATACACAGTTGTGGTTGATGCCCGGCTCTCAGGAAATAAAAGCGGAAAGAGTGTAGTGATAGTGTTTCTCCTAGCCAGTTTTAGCATGGTGCCGTGCCATGCCCCTTTTCTCTAGTGACATGCCCTTTTTCCCAGCGCCATGCCCATTTTCTAAAACTACATAAAATGGCCTACATTTTGACAAAAAATCATGAGAATCTGACAAAAACTGAGGAAGTTACATATTTTTCAGTTTGAAGCCTGAAGTAGCAAGGAAGACACCTGCTGTTACAATACTTTACTCAGTGTTATTCCTTTTATCATTAATTACCTGAGGCAATTTTGACACATCACCCCAATAAGCAATTATTAAAGAGTTTAAACCACTGAACAATTTTAAGTTACAGGTAAAATTGTCAAAATAAATACTGGAAAGAAAGGCAATCTGGTTAAAAACTTAGGGAGTGATCTTGGCTATAAATGAAAAAAAAGATTCCTATATTAATGTGACTCTGATACATATTAAGAATTAAAAAAAAGTGTGTGCTCATAAATAGATGTCCAGAAACTGCCATTCAACTGTCAGTTTGAAAATACTTAAACAATAAGTATAGTTTGCATTTAAAATGCAAACTATACTTATTGTTTAAGTATTTTCAAACTGACAGTTGAATGGATGATTTAAAAAGAACGGATAACAGCTGCATCATGCTAAGGGACATACATTTTTATTTGGCAATATCATATTCAATTTCCAACTTTGACTTAAAAGTACCCTCTAAGCCTGTCGCCACACATTAAAAAATACCCTCTTAGCCTGTTGCAGCGCATTCAAAAGTGCCCTCTTAGCCGGTTGTCACGCGCTTATAGTGCCCTTTTCCTAGAAACTTAACCATGCCCTTTTTGGGGGCTGGGGGAAACACTAAGTGACAGTGCCATTCCTAATAGCCTCGCTGTTGGGTTAACTCTTTAAGTCGGTAAATAGCTATTCATAGCTAATGTTATACTGTTTGTATCTCCGACTATATAAATAAATTTTGTATTGTATTGTATTGACATGGTTAGAGTGGTCGACTGTCACACAGGAGTTCTGGGTTCGAATCCTGGCGGACCCAAAATATTTTCCCCTTGGAATTACATCACCTCCATCAGGCATCACCTGATCGGAATCGAGACAGTTCAAAGACAAGACAGTTCACCGACACGCATTTTGAAGACAGTTCACCGACAGAATTGAAGACAGTTCACCGACAGAATTGAAGACAGTTCATCGACAAATTTTATGCTGTATTTATATGGAATGTCACAATTTTCACCATTTATTGACGTTATAATGAACAAAGGCCTATCATAAAGCTAATTAAATTACCTATTTGCTATTGCAATGTGATTTATTAGACATGCATACAACTTGCCTATAAGCGATCATTACATTGTCTGTGCGAAAATACGTCCTATATCACTAACGCAAAATAACTTTATGAAAATAAAAGGGTAGGCCTGAACACGGATGGCCTGAACAAATATGTTAAAATATTTAAAAGGAATGCTTTGAATTGCTGGCGAATTTCGTCAAAAATAATGTAATATTGGCTATAGGATCAATAGCTTCATGTAGCAATCAAATGTCTGTCTATTAATCATTAATCAGACCAACAAAATATCGCTTTCTCAACAGATTATATCAACATATTACCTCAAATCATAACTCATCAATATTTCTTCACAATAATCAATTATATTTTCGAGGCAATTGTCAATAACGTGATAAAAAGGTGTCGATGAACTGTCTTCAAAAGTGTCGGTGAACTGTCTTCAAATCTGTCGGTGAACTGTCTTCAATAACCGTGTCGGTGAATTGTCTTGTCGGTGAACTGTCTTGTTCCCACCTGATCAATGACTTACTCTCTGACATTTCATCAAATCCTGGAATCCTACTGCTGGATTTGTGCATCAAAAATTTCCAAACGCCAACTCCAAAAACATTCCATGCTATGAAGAAGTAAATGACATTAGAATATTTTCTGAATTTTCCCCATCTTGTGGTGGTGTCGACAAAACGATACTTTCTCATTCCACCTTTTTTCTGGACGAAGGTGACTGAAAAACGAAAGTAGACCTAATTTAAATGTGATAGCAATTTTGATTTGTCATTTTACAGCGAATCTGACCAATGAAAATGAGGTTGACACCTCTGTGCGTCATGTCGTTGCAGACGCTTTAAACGTCCCAAAGTCAAAGCAACCAAGTAAAAATTTTAACACGATGCAGATTCGCTACTGTAGCGTTCAGTGCCAGAGGAAAGATTGGGACTTTCACCGATTTGCTTGTGCGGTTGTGGCCAAGAAGTCGGACACTGTGAAAGCTTGACTCTCTACCACAAGCACCTGTACATATTTGTTAAAGTTTCACAAGTTACTTTTTTCTACAGTAGTTTAGATGCCTTTATTAACACTAATACTACGCCGAAAGGTGGTGCGCCTGTACAGGCGGAATATACATCCAAGAAAGAAAGAAAGAAAAGGTCATATCGTCACTTCAGTGCTATAGCGTTCTAAGTGTCAATTTGGTCAAAAATTGAGTTATGCACACAGAAGCTAGTCACAAACTTTAAAAAAAAAAAAAAAAAAAAAAAAAAAAAACTGTAGACGTGTATCGCTGAAAGAATTTTTTGAAAAAGTTGATTTTGAAAAAAATCAGCAGACGGCAAAAAATATAATGTTAACTGGCCATGTTTATTGTCAATATGTCAAATATTATCATCTCAAAAATTTCTAATCCGTTTATACTGATTGAGTAGATAACCCCTTTAATTAACGACACGCATGCTATATGACAGAAATGAAATTAACCATCAAACGATTGAAAAGCTAGCTCATAATATTTTTTCTTCACCCATATACACGCGCAGAGCCCTAGCAGCGAATGCTCATGCGAGAATGCGTATTTTCACAGGCTCGTATTTTTTCTCTTTTTTATTGCTCGTTTTAGCCTTCGCTGCACGCATATATGTATGGCTCTCCAGATTTAAACTGTCTCATCCACAAATATTTTAGACTTATTTCAAGTTGAATGTTTCCAGGTTACGTTTGTCCACGGACGTACGTATATTCAATATACGTCCCTGGTTTGTCGTTAGATACCAGAAGACATTTAAGATTGTGGAAACTCTCAGATTGGTTATGTTGCAGAAGGTACCAGAAACAGCTTGAGAAGAAAAACTGGCGTCAAGGTTACGCATATACAAGTCCCGCCTGTTCCAATTCAGCCAGGGATTTTTTTTTCAACCTTTTTGGGAAGGGGCCCTAGGGCCTTTTGCTTTGGGAAATTTTCGGCATTTTAACCGAAATTGGGAAAATTTCTTCATCAGTTTTTATATTATTTTCTGAATCAGGGACCCTAAAACTGCATTAAATCACTCTTATTCCTAATCAAATGCTTTATTTTGATTTAAATCCATTAAAAATGAAGGCAATTTGTTAACGTATATTGATTTACATAAAAACCACCTTCTGATTGGGATTTTTTGTGCAAATTGAGATAAAATGTTGGCATTTGCCATTGGGACAGGGGCCTTATAAGGGCCCCTGAGACACCCGAAAAAAATCCCTGTCAGCCCAACATATTTCGGTTCTTCCAACGTTCATTTGGCGTAAAGAAGCCTAGGCAGAGGTGTTAAGCTGTAGTGGTTCGACAGTAGGCCCCCAGGGGATACTCCGATATTTGCAGAGTTGGGATAATAAGAATTGTAATTAATTGTAATTTAATTACATTTTCTAAAGTAATTGCATTTAATTGTAATTAAGACATTTCTAAAATTGCAGTAATTGAATGTAACTAATTACATGGCCAAAAAATGGTAGTAATTAACAGTTACTTTCAATTACTTTTTAATTACTTTTCAGATCAGTTATGAACTTCAGTTACTAAAGATTATCATAGATACTTAAAGTAATGCTAAATGAATTGTTCTTGGCCTTTGTAAATGCATATATCATTTGCTGTAATAGTTGAATGCAACATTATCAACATGAAACAAATGAGAATTGGGACTAATCATGCTAGTATATATAGACATAAAAATAGAATATAACAATTTTACCACACAGACACAGACTTTAAACGTCCCAAACGTTGCTTCTACTATTCCTTTATTTAGCAAATTATCTATTCTTGGTTCATCTGCACTTTGTTAAGATAAGTTACCAAAACAATACAAAAACAAAGAAGGTGTGAAAATCTCAACAATAGTATTTACTCAGACAATAGTGTTGGTTAGTGGATTGACTCTTTGAAGGCATTTTGCTAAATTTTTACACCTAGGATCAACACACTCATATGCTAATATGCATGACCCAATCTATCTACTACACTATTTAAAGCCCTAAAACTGCTCATTTGCTATTTTCAATAATAATAATAATAATAATAATAATAATAATAATAATAATAATAATAATAATAATAATAATAATAATAATGATAATAATAATAGTAATAATCATAAAATGTGATTCAGAAAATCAAATTGAATTTCACTCATTCAGTGAACCTGGGGTCCATCATTGTTAATATAATGATAACAAAAAATAAAATATAAATTCCAATGGTGACCGAACTAGCAACATCTTGCTTGCCAAGCCAGCATTTCAACAGGCTAGTAATATTTTCGATTGTCACTATCTGCTATGCCTTTTTGTACTTTGATGCCAACTTGCAGAACTCATAGGGCCAAACAGATTTTTTATCAACACTTTTTGAAAACAGTTATTCTCTGGCATTTAAGCTAGTTTTACAAAATAATTACCATGGTTTATCGTCCACAGTTGTAGGACTTTTCTCAAGCCAATTTGTATACCTGAACTTAGTTCTGCATTTACAGCTAGCTTGAGAACTTTTATACACCCCCCCCCCCAAAAAAAAAAAAAAAAAAAAAATAAATAAATAAATAATTGTTTCTGTAATTTCTCTTGTGTGATCATGTCATCAATCACAAAAAACAACAACTGATTTTGTACATTTCATTTTTTTAAAGTTGCATTACTTGACAATAATTTGATACAAGAGGAAAAAATAAAATCGACCTAATAGACATATATTGAATTTAGAATATCAAGGTTAGACTTTTAAGGAGATTTTAGCTCATTTCAAATATCTTTGAAATTAAAATCTGATGTAGCTATCTAAGTGGCAGTGAAACGTAATTGTAATGTAATTAATTACATTTGGCAAAGTAATTGTATGTAATTAATTACTTTGTTCAAAAGCCATGTAATTGTAATTTAATTGAAAAAAAATCCAATATAATTGTATGTAATTAATTACTTTTTTCAAAGTGATTGACCCCAAGTCTGGATATTTGCATACATACGTAGGTTCGGGTCATTTTTGGAGTTCAAAATTTTGAATTTCAATATTTTTGGGGGTTTTCAGAAAAATAAATATTTTTGGGGGTATGAAGATTTTGTGGATATTTCTTTGGGGGCATCACAATTATATTTAGGGGTCATTTCTATGCATTTTAGGGTCATTTCTTAAGGTAACAGTACAGAATGGGGGGTATTTTTTGGGTTGCTAAAATTTCAAATATTTTTGGGGGTTGCTTGAGATTCCTGATATTTTTAGGATGAATGGTAGATGTTACTTATGAAGAAAAAATGAGAGTTCCCCCCCCCCCTCCCCGGAGTAGGCGCTCCGCTCCATTGCTTCATTTCAATATGCTAATATGCATGACCCAATCTATCTACTACACTATTTAAAGCCCTAAAACTGCTCATTTGTTATTTTCAATAATAATAATAATAATAATAATAATAATGATAATAATAATAGTAATAATCATAAAATGTGATTCAGAAAATCAAATTGAATTTCACTCATTCAGTGAACCTGGGGTCCATCATTGTTAATATAATGATAACAAAAAATAAAATATAAATTCCAATGGTGACCGAACTAGCAACATCTTGCTTGCCAAGCCAGCATTTCAACAGGCTAGTAATATTTTCGATTGTCACTATCTGCTATGCCTTTTTGTACTTTGATGCCAACTTGCAGAACTCATAGGGCCAAACAGATTTTTTATCAACACTTTTTGAAAACAGTTATTCTCTGGCATTTAAGCTAGTTTTACAAAATAATTACCATGGTTTATCGTCCACAGTTGTAGGACTTTTCTCAAGCCAATTTGTATACCTGAACTTAGTTCTGCATTTACAGCTAGCTTGAGAACTTTTATACCCCCCCCCCCCCCCCAAAAAAAAAAAATAAATAAATAAATAAATAATTGTTTCTGTAATTTCTCTTGTGTGATCATGTCATCAATCACAAAAAACAACAACTGATTTTGTACATTTCATTTTTTTAAAGTTGCATTACTTGACAATAATTTGATACAAGAGGAAAAAATAAAATCGACCTAATAGACATATATTGAATTTAGAATATCAAGGTTAGACTTTTAAGGAGATTTTAGCTCATTTCAAATATCTTTGAAATTAAAATCTGATGTAGCTATCTAAGTGGCAGTGAAACGTAATTGTAATGTAATTAATTACATTTGGCAAAGTAATTGTATGTAATTAATTACTTTGTTCAAAAGCCATGTAATTGTAATTTAATTGAAAAAAAATCCAATATAATTGTATGTAATTAATTACTTTTTTCAAAGTGATTGACCCCAAGTCTGGATATTTGCATACATACGTAGGTTCGGGTCATTTTTGGAGTTCAAAATTTTGAATTTCAATATTTTTGGGGGTTTTCAGAAAAATAAATATTTTTGGGGGTATGAAGATTTTGTGGATATTTCTTTGGGGGCATCACAATTATATTTAGGGGTCATTTCTATGCATTTTAGGGTCTTTTCTTAAGGTAACAGTACAGAATGGGGGGTATTTTTTGGGTTGCTAAAATTTCAAATATTTTTGGGGGTTGCTTGAGATTCCTGATATTTTTAGGATGAATGGTAGATGTTACTTATGAAGAAAAAATGAGAGTTCCCCCCCCCCCTCCCCGGAGTAGGCGCTCCGCTCCATTGCTTCATTACGCCCCCCCCCCCCCCCCCCCCCCCCCCCCCCCCCCCCCCCCCCCCCCCCCCCCCCCCCCCGGAGTAGGCGCTACACTCCATTGCTTCATTACGACGAAGTCAAAGATCTCGCATTTTGTCACCGACAAGGAAAGTCGTCAAGGAAAGTTGTGCAGCCAAAAAGTCGAACGGACACTAGTGTATATCTTTTCGAATACATGACCCAAGGATCAACGCTAAAAGTACTTTGCCAAAAACCTGCGGGGACATATGTCATAGAAACATGCTGAAGAAAAAAGTGAAAATCATGATTGTCTGAAAAAGATTTTGTCCAGCTAGGTTTCTCACTCGTCAAAGAATATCTTTTCAAGCAAAAATTAGTGACCAAAACGCCTGAAATCTAGTCCCAAACACATTAAAAAACATCAAAACGCACATAGAAGGGACTCAAATTAAAAGAAAAAATCTTGGGGAGGAGACAGGCATTGATCCCCCTTAAGTGCTTTCCCCCCTCTTCGGCACTCGAGGGTTTCCTGGTCCGAACCACTTTTGAATACACGGCGATGACCCTGTTATCATAAATTTTAGTTGAAACTATTGTAAAGCTTCTATTTTATACTCTTAGATCCGCTTTGCTACAATGACTAAACCCATTATTAGGTAATGTACAATGGACCACAGAGCAGGCCTGATTCAAACTCTAAAAATATATCTTCTAAAATTAGCACAGAAAAATGTGTGCTAAATAAAGAACAAATTCATTATGGTGAAGGGTGCATGGATTCTGAACAATACAAAAGGGAGCAAGATCAGCAGGAATTCAGACACTGTTACAGATAGTTAGGAAATGATGGCCCCTAGGGCCCATCACAACCACTGCAGACTAACCAACCCCTCAACAGGGCCTCCTAGAGGACAGGGAGACTCAGAGGACATAGGACCAATGGCCTGCCTGGATCCCTCAGGGGACCGGGCCAAATAGGACCAAAAGGGGCCAATGGGCTCACCAGGATCAGCAGCTGATAATGGCCAGCCAGTACCACCCAGGCCAAAGACGAATCGAGACCCACAGGCCAAGCCAGCAAAGGCAGGAAGCCCGCACACCACCCACAAACAAAGGGGAAGGGGACCAGGCCTAAAATCATAACACACTCATGAATGCCCTCAGAACTTCACACGGAAGCATGCAAAAGGTGTAAATTTATGATCTACTTTCTGTTTCAGATGACATTTTACTGAGAAGAAAAGTGCAGCTGTTTCAGTCTGTATCTCTAGACTTTAAAATAATTTAAAGTGATCGCTTGACCACATTTTTTTCGAGTTGACAGTCTGGTTATTAACCAATGAGATTTTTCATATTAAAGCAGGTACTCTAAAATGCTTTTCAAATTTTATGATATCTATAACCTTGTTTTAATAGTTTAGCAGTTAAAAATAAGTTTCTGTTGTTGAAGTCATCAACATTAGAGCACACTCTAGCAAAACGAATAAGCTGAGAAATATATACACCATAGGAAGGAGAGCGAGGAACATCTCCATCAAGAAATGGGAAATTTTCTATTTCAAAATTAAAATCATCCGGTTTATCATAAATTTTAGAAGAAACTATGCCATTTGTTATTGACAAGTTCAAGTCCAAAAACGGAGCTTCAGTGTCAGAAGAATTCGCCTTATTTAACCGAAGTTCAGTGGGATATATCTGACCTACATATGTTCAAAATAAGGATTATCAATATTAAGTAAGTCATCTAAATATCGGGAGGTTGAGTTAAAAGCTTCAATAATATCAGCTTGATTATTGTCTGACAGAGACAACATAACGTCTCTCTCATAACAAAACAAAAACAAATCTGCAACAAGAGGAGCACAATTAGTACCCATAGGAAGACCTACAATTTGTCTGTATAATTTCGAACCAAATCTTATAAATATATTGTCCAAAAGATAATGGAGCGTGTCACACATTTTCTGACATGACCACAATTTGTATCGTTTAGGTTGTTCAGAAGTAAAAAAAAAGGCATTTTAATCATTACAAGCCAAATAAAGTGAGCCCTCTCTGTTAAACGTTTGCTCAATTAATTAAATTAGTTTTTCTTTGATTAGATTATGAGGCAATGTAGTATAGAGAGTAGAGAAATCATATGTAGACAAACCAGATGCTAGAAAACCTCTAGACTTCAATTTATTAAGAATTTCACCTGAATTTTTAATAGTCCAAAATAAGTTTTTACCATTTCTTTCATAAACTGTTGTGCAATATTTAATTACATGGTTTTTAATCGCAGTGAGGCAAATAGTCAAAAGAATAGACAACTCAGTAGTTGTACATGCACTAGAATTAGCAATAAAGCGTGACTTACAGGGCCGTTTATGAAGTTTAGGTAACCAGTATAACGTAGGAAGCTTGCTATGGTCCTCATCAACAAACAACCATAACTTAGCTGCCATATGGCATCGATGACCACGGTCTACAGACGGCCATAAAACTAGTAAACGAAAGTATCAGAGTAATAAACCGGAGGAATGGTAAAAAGTCACCAAATTTCAACGCTGCGATAGAGAAAACCAGAAAAAACAATTCTAAGCCCAATAAATACAGGTGGACTTTCGGCCAATTTTTGGATGGTATGCACCCTAACCCCAGCTTATCAAAATACTGGTTACGAAAAATTGCGGAGATAATTAGAAAAAAATGTAATTAATTTAAAGCTGACGTGTGTGAATACAATAATTTGCCACGCCATCCTCTAGCATGTGTGAAAACAAACTATTTGCCATGCACAGAGAAAATTATATCAAACTTTAAAATTAGTTGCTCATAAGTTTCAATGATAAGCATTACAGAATAAAGTAATTTACAGTGCCATCCTCTAGCATGTGTGAAAACAAATTATTTGCCATGCACAGAGTAACGAATACCAAACTTTAAAAGTAGTTACTAGTAAGTTTCAAAACTCTGTTAAAATCACATCTCAAGTCATACAACAGAACTAAAGGTGTGTGAAAAATTGTTTTGCCACCACAGCTGGATTGTCAAGTGAAATTAGAATCTGCAACAAGGTACCCCATTTTATAAAGAAATGGGTGTGTGAAATTTAGCAGTACTGATCCAAGAAATTATACCAAGGTTATACCAAAGTCATACAACAGAACTAAAGGTGTGTAAAAAATTGTTTTGCCACCACAGCTGGATTGTCAAGTGAAATTAGAATCTGCAACAAGGTACCCCAGTTTATAAAAAATGGGTGTGTGAACTTAGCGGGACTGGTCCAAGAAATTATACCAAGGTTTTTGAACACAACATAACAGAATCCTCAGTCATACAAATAAAGGGTGTGTGAAAAATTATTTTGCCACCTAGTTGGATTGTCAAGTGTATCATTTGTGTGAAGTAAATTAATTCTAATATAAAAAAGAAGAAAAATAATGAATAAATAAATGAAAGGTGTGTGAAAAATTATTTTGCCACCTAACTGTCTGTCAAGTGTAACAAAAATAAAAAAAATACAATAAAGAAATTTGCTTGGAAACCTCAATTAGAATCAGTCACTCAGAGAAAATGGCTTGCCATAGCGATAAAAAGAGATTCAGACAGGACTCAAGTGACCCGGAAGCTGCATGCCAAAAATGTGATAAAATAATTACTGAAAGTGTGATATGTCAGGGATGTAAGTTAGACTACTGTGTGGCATGTCCAAAGATAAGTCCTACACTATTCGAATGTCTAAGGTCCGGAGAAATGAATGATTTCTATTGGTCATGTACAAGCTGTAGAACTACACTCCCTACGCTTGATAATATCACCGACATGCTAAAGGATATGCAGAAAGATAGCAATGAAAGAATGACTCGCCTCGAAACATGCGTTACCTCGCTGGAGTCTGATATGAAAGATGAAATAAAAGGAACTGTTTCAAACATGAAGGCAGAAATCATTTCCAGTATAAAAGACGACATAAACAAATTAGTTGACACAATACATGGAGAATGGAAGAAAGAATGAGAAGAGAATCAAATATTGTTATTTTTAACATGCCTGAACATAATTTCGCGATAGGCACAACAAATAAAACTGCAGATGAATATGATGTAAAGCAAATAAGCCATCATTTAGGCCAAGAATCCTTAAACATAACAAACCTATTTAGACTAGGTAAAAAGGTTCAAGGTAAAACTAGAGTGTTAAAGGTAATATTAGACTCCAAAACAGAAAGAAGATTCTTACTAGAAAACGCAAGACATATAAAGGCGAAAGTACCTGAAAAATTCAAGCGGGTCATAATAAGTAAGGACATGACTCTAGTACAAAGAGATGAACGAAGGACGCATAGAACCCAGAGAAGAGCAAATGAAGCTACTGAACAAAGACAAAATGAATGTTCCGTATCCAGTGATGGGGCATTGAGTTGACCAATTGCTATGGAAATACCGGCTGAAGCTCCAAGCCCCATTCGAGGAATGCCAAACTTAAACAATTTCGCAGATTCTCAACATAATCTACATGATGCAAGTCGAGACATCTACAACAATACTACAATACAACATGATGAAAAATTGAAGGAGGTTTAAACTTGGCATCGTCTCAGGCCGGCCTCGGCTTTGCTGGAGGTCAGAAAGATGAAGATAGTAGCGGTTAGGGTACCAGTTTTATTTTAAATGATGTAAATATCAGTAATGTAAATACAAAAAATGCTTAAATGTGTTGTATACAAACTCAGACTGCCCTTCCCAAACAAAACTTGTTGAAATTAGCAATTATTGTGATCAAAACAACTTAGACATTATCGCTATTACAGAAATTTTACTGAAGTTCTCCTTATTTCAACCAGATGAAAAGAACTACAGTCTAGATGGTTACGATCTCTTTATATCAAACCTGTCACAGGGGCGTGGCTGTGCCATATATGTGAAAGACTACCTTGCCGCAACAAAAGTGTCGTTCGAATGCAATTTCAATGATTCTGTATGGTGTCAAATTAAATTAAAAAACAATGATAAGCTGGTAATAGGCTGTGTATACAGAAGCCCAAATAGTACAATGGAAAATAACTAGAATCTATATCAGCTACTGAACATTGTAAACAACAGCCATTTTTCACACATACTGATTGCTGGTGATTTTAATTGTAAAGAAATAGATTGGAAACAACACAGTACATCAGTAAATGAAAATCACGTCTCAACACAACTTCTCGAATGTATCCGTGACTGTTTTCTATATCAGCATGTGGCAGAACATACACGATTCCGAGCAGGTGAAGTTTCATCATTGTTGGACCTGATTCTCACAAATGAGGAAAATATGATATCGGATTTAAATTATATGGCATGTCTGGGGAAAAGCGACCATCTGCAACTAACATTTAATTTTAACTGTTATATAGATGTAAATAGTCATTCTTTTAAAAAGCATAACTTTTTCAAGGGACACTACACAGAACTGGCAAGAGATTTAGAAAGCACAGACTGGGATGCTGTTTTCGATGGACTTGACTTGACCGATTCCTGGGACGTCCTTACAGAAAATATTACCAGATTAATTGAGAAACATGTGCCAGTGAGTAAGGTCTCATCAGGGCAGGGCAAGAAAAATCCATATGTAAACAACAGTTAGATAGAGGCTATAAAGCGGAAGCTTACAAAATGGAAAAAAATATCAGTACTGTAAGACTGAGGAGAATTATATGCTATGCAAAAATGCCAGAAATAAAGTGAAAACAGAAATGAGAAAGTCAAAATACACTTACGAGAGTGACCTTGCTTCCAAGATAAAGACAGATCCAAAATTATTCTGGAGCTATGTTAGATCAAAACTAAAAACCAAAACCAGCTTAAGTAAGCTAAAATTACCATGTGGGACCCTTACTAATGACAACAACCAAAAAGCAGGACTGTTAAACGTTTTTTTTGCAAGTGTGTTTGAAATAGAGGGAGAAGAGCCAATACCAGATTTTCCAGACAGGGACTTTAATGAGGCAATAACAACAGTGGACATCTCAGAAAATGTAATCTTGAAGGCAATTTCTAAATTGAAACCATCAAAATCACAAGGGCCTGACAATTTACACCCAAAACTGATTAAAGAATGTTCTCACCAACTGCTAACGCCATTGAAAGAAATTTTCTCAAAATCTTTAGCTGAATCAAAAATACCAGATATATGGAAAAGAGCCAATGTCACGGCAATACACAAAAGTGGAGACAAGACCAATCCGGAAAACTACCGACCAATAAGTCTAACCTCAGTAGCATGCAAACTAATGGAAAGACTGATACGTGACAAAATAGTAGATCATATGACTCAGCACAATCTTTTCAGCCCATATCAGCATGGTTTTATACCCGGCAAGTCATGGATAACACAATTACTGGAGACCCTGGAAGAAATAACAGATGCCATGGATCAGGGATATGATGTTGATATAATATATCTGGATTACACAAAGGCCTTCGACAAAAATCCGCATAAACGCCTACTTAAAAAACTCTGGGGATACGGAATACGAGGGAAAATTTATTCATGGATAAAAGACTTCTTGAAAAATAGAATCCAAAGAGTAGCTGTCAATGGATGCTTTTCAAGCTATGAAATAGTTACTTCCGGTATCCCCCAAGGATCTGTATGGGACCGATTTTGTTCGTTATATACATAAACGACCTCCCTGACGTGATTTAAGTAATGATGAGAACGTATGCAGATGACTCCAAAATACTAAGGCGTTTAAATACACAAGATCATGTAAATCAAGTGCAAGTAAGTGTCAATCAATCTGTCATATGGGCAAGCATGTGGCAAATGTTTTACCATTACAAAAAATGCCATCATCTTCACATAGGAAATAATATGGAAGATACCGCATATACCATGGAAATACCCAATGGAATAGTCCCCATCGAGAAAGTGCAAAGCGAGAAAGACCTAGGTGTAACTTTTGACAATAAATTAAACTTCACAGAACATATCAGCAGCAAAGTGAAAAAGGCAAACCAAATAGTTGGACTCATATTCAAAACATTCACATCTATGGACAGAGAAATGTTCCTAAATCTATTCAAGTTCCTTGTCCGCCCACATCTGGAATATGCGACAACAATTTGGGCACCAATATATAAGAAAGATGCAATCCAAATAGAAAATGTTCAGCGACGTGCCACCAGATTTGTATCAAACTTGAAAACCCTTTCATACCCAGAACGTTTAAAAACTCTAGGTCTTCCCTCTTTGGAATATCGACGCGATAGAGCTGACATGATTCAAGTATACAAGATTCTGAATGGGATAGATAAGGTGGATAAAGATTTATTGTTCACAATGTCCAACAATCCAACTAGAGGACATCCACTAAAAATCTTTAAGAAACGGTATCTTCTCCGTGTTAGAGGACATTTTTTCAGTAACAGAGTCGTCGATGGATGGAATGATTTGCCAACGGAAGTAGTCACTGCACCCTCTCTAAATGCATTAAGTCCAGACTAAACAAGTGTTGGAAAGGGCACCCATATAAATTCAATCCATGGTGTTACACCCCGGGCGAAAGAACCAGATGGAGAAACTACCAGAATGCGTCTACAGAGGTCTTCGGGCCTGGATTGACGTCGACTACTTAAGACTTAAGACTTAAGATCTTAAGATGCCTATCAACGATAGACGTCTCATCAAGCCTGTTATGCTCATATGTTTTTGCAGTGCTAAGTTCTTGCTTTAGGGTGTCAATATAGTATCTTTTTCAAACGACCACAACATTGTTAGCTGCCTTATCATTTAAAAAGAATATCTATAGGCATGCCCGGTTATATATATTATAGAATGTGCATGGTCCTACTATATACAAATGCTATTTTTAGATGTAAATATGTAGTTGGCCAGGTTCCAGTGGGTTGCCCGAGTTCTTATCTCTGGGACGCTTTGACTTGGGGACGTTAAAAATCTGCTGCACAGAGAAGCTTGATAAAAAACGAAAAAAACTCCGGGAAAAATGAGCACCCAAATTCTTATAAGCAATTTTACCAACTGTAAACAAAATCTACATTTTATACCAAGTGAAATCCAGCATAGCTCACAGGCAAATGTGGATAAATATTTTGAACCGACAATAAAAACCGATGATCAAGAAAGTAAGATATAACGCTTAGTAACCAAAATGTCATGTATTTTCGTGACCTTAGATCTCGCTATCGTTTATGTGTACTTCAGCAGTTAAAAAATGATAAATCACCTGGACCTGATAACGTGTTCACAGAACTACTCAAAAATGCGGGAGAAGAATTCATGAGAGCAATACACAGATTATTTCAGAAATCTTGGCAAGAAGCTATACTGGGATAATCAGTTTTCGCCAACCTAAGCAGATATGGTTCTGAGGATAGCAAAACAAAATACAACCTGACCAGAAAATGATTTTATCATATAATTTCAACCTTTTATAATAATGTGTGATATCTTAGACCATCAAAATATGTTATTTAATTTGCAAAAACCTTGATTTGTTTGTGCACCCGTTTTTCCGCAATTTTGAAAATAGTAATCTAATTCCGACAACTCTTGTTGACCTGAAAAAAGAGGCCTCAAAAAGGGTTGGATAGACAAAAAATCAATAGATGTTATAAGATAAGATAAGATAAGATAAGAAAATTTATTTTAAGACGGCATGACAGTAAAACAGAGAAACATAAGCTCTAATGAGCTTTTGACCGTCTATAAGTTAACATACAATTATAAGATAAGATAATGTTTCGACAATAATTACAAGGCATAACCTAAAATAGATTGAAATAAATTAATGTATATCTGAAACATAAACATATAAAATTTTAGCTATCTTAAGGCATTAAGACTTCATATATACTAAGCATTAGCTAAAAGATTAAAAAAGCAAATGAGTACTTTACAATTAAGAGAGTATATGCAGCACATAAGAGCAAATAATAATAAAACTAGGGCATTCAAGCTAAAATAAACAAAAGCACATATATATTATAGCACAAGAATACATCATGTTGCAGTATTGAGACCAGTAATCCATGCTGGTGCCAATACTGCCCCATCATGTATTAACATTAACTTAAAATGAAACAAACAAAGCTGAAACAACACAGAAAGCGCAACAACAAACATGCGATTGAACTCAGACAGGCTGCTGGGCATCCTGCAGAGCGGCTACCTACATAAATTACATTTGCAGTCTTTACCACTCCAATTGGAAATTAGAGCTTTGAATTGATTGAAGCTGCTTACTTGTCTAAAATTATCTGGGAAGCTGTTCCACAGGACGGCAGCTGCAAATCTGAAACTTTTCTTACCGTATTTTGTTGTGCGAACTTGCGGCACCTGCAAAACATTTTGGTATCTAAAGTTATAAGAAGAACAGTCTCTTATCCTAACCAGATCAGACAATACAGGGGGAGACATATTGTTTAAGATGCGAAATGTCTCCACTGCCATTGTTCTTATTCTCTTAATATGCAAGCAAGGAATGTTTGCCCTGTTTAGTAACTCTTCATAAGTTGATTTAAAATCATCGTAGACAAATCTCAATGCACGCTCTTGAATTTTTTCCAATTTTTTGGAGTTACTTTCAGAACAAAAATGCCAGGCAAGCGGGCAGTAATTAAAATTAGATAATATAAAAGTATGAAAAATTGTAAGTTTATTTAGTCTTGATAAAAAAGGACTCAACCTCTTCAAGACATTCAACTGCTGACCTGCTTTTCTACAAAGATTACTGATATGATGATCAAAATTTAGTTGGTAATCTATATCTACACCAAGCAATTTCACTACATCCTCACAAATTATTTGAGTATCAGAAACTTTTATAGTTAGATTCATGTCATGGGTCCTCTTCCCAACTCCAATGGCCTGGAATTTTTCAGGGTTTGCCTGCATACAGTTTATACGGAACCAGTTTATAAGAGTAGAACTTTCTTTCTGTAAAACCTGAATTAATCTATTAAAATCTGGCGAGCTAAAAGATATTGTATTGTCATCTGCATAATTATATAAAGTTCCATGTTCTATAAAGTAAAAAATATCATTGATAAAAACATTAAAAAGTAACGGACCTAAAATTGAACCCTGTGGAACTCCTTTCTTTATTTCCGACCAACTGCTGACAATATTATTTAGTTTAATTTGTTGCTTTCGATCAGACAAGTAACTTTTTAAAAGTAGCACTGCTTCATCGGATAAACCATATGCAGACAGCTTGGATAAGAGGATTTTATGCGGTAAGCAGTCAAATGCCTTGGACAGATCCATCAAGACAGCCGCAACATCATTATTGTCCAAGGCTGCCCTCCAGTCCTCCAACAGTCTCAACAAAACCGTCTGACAGCCTTGTCCCTTCCTGAAAGCACAGAGATATTTATCAAATATGTTTTCAAAATAAGCACTTAGTTGCTGTGATAAAATCTTTTCATAAATTTTTGATGTGACCGTAAGGATGCTTACTGGTCTATAATTGGTCTTATCCATAGGATCATTTTTCTTATGAAGGGGGGTCACTTGTGCCCGCTTCATGCTATCAGGAAAGGTACTAGTTCGAACAGACAGATTTATCAGGCCTGTCAGAGGGCTCTGGAGCGCAGTCTTGGCTAGTTTGAGGATTTTACAAGAAATTTTGTCAACACCAGTGGCCTTTTTCACTTGTAATTTATCTATTATTTTCCCCACTTTATGTTCCTCAGTTTCAGAAAAGTTAAAAGACAGCTCCGGATTCATATTCTCCTTGATTTTACATATACTAGGGTGATTTTCCTCATCAAAAGACACTCCTTTACCTATATCATTAGCTACATTTGTAAAAAAACTATTAAAAATTTCACTTACTTCATTTTGTTTGGTAATTAATTTACTATTTTCAGTAAGTATGTGCTGACAGATTTCTTCTTAATTTTATTAACTAAATTTCTCTGAGCCCTGTATTTTTCCCAAGTTTTACTATTGCTATTTTTTTTATATTCATTAAAAAACTTCTTTTTTAAGAAAATTGCTTTTTTCAGATTGCTGTTCATACATGGCAGTTTCTTTCTCCTCTGATAAGCCTGCTTAATTGGAGCATGCTTGTCCACAACCTGTGAAATTTGATGTTCAAATTTATCATAGGCGGTGTTGGCATCTGCTCCCGCAGAGTGAACATAGGAGAAATCAACTGCCTGCAAGTCCATTATGAAATTATCCTGATTAAAGTCTCTAAAACTCCTATATTCAAATTTTGACATTTCATCTTTGGGTATGTTAGAATTTACAACCGTTGATATAAAATTATGACAGTCACTTATTCCCGTTGAAAAATTTAAACTTTTAATACACAGCCTACTTATATTTGTCAAGATAACATCGTTCAGAGTTGGAATGCAGTCCTTTTTGAAACATGTGGCCTCCTTAATTAAGTTCTTATAGTCAAACAGCTCCATAATATCAGTTAAAGTTTTAGATTTAGTTGCTGAAAGCATGTCATAGTTTAGATCTCCAAGCAGTAAATGATTATCAAATGTGACAAACCATTTTTTTCATTCAATGAATATAAATTATTGTGAATCTTCTATCAATTAATTTATTGTAATCAAAAATATGTCAGTCATGTTTTTTTTCTATATTCAATCCAATTTCAGATTGATTTGAACCCCTAGGTTCATTGGGGTGCTACCACACAGACAGTAAATGAAAAAGTAGGCATAAAAACTTTCTTTTATGTACTTAAGGGATACATCACGCCATTGGAGGCGAAAGATTGATATAATTTAACAAAAAATCATTTTTAGATATATGGTCCGTACAGCTGCTTATTTGCCATACCATTGTTTCTGAGTCTTAACATTAATAAGAACCCCCTTATGATAAAATCAATGATTTTCCCCACTTGGGACCCCAATACATCACTGAGTTTTCTTACCTCCATCGTGAGGGTGTCAACGCAAACGAAGATGAAGGAAGCGATGTATTCAATGATTAAAACATATCAGGATCATAATTTAAAGATTGGGGTTAAAAAGAATTAGTGAAAATGGCAGGAAACCATTGATGCAGATATGTGACCATTATTTTACCACTCAGATATGCATTTTCTTACTGCTAAAACAACTTATCAGACAGCTTTTCTTTTGACCTTGGAAATCCCCTTTTCAGAATGAGCCTGTGATGTCACACAAGTGAAAAAACGGTAGGAATGTTCAATTTGCGAAAATACATTCTTGGCGAAATTAGCTTACTCCACTATACAGTTCCATCACAATGGAAACAGAAGTGAAATTCTCGGGACCGCACTTCCGGTTAGCAACAGTTGCCAAGGCTCGCCAAATATGACAACGACGCCATTTTGTTTTTTATCGATATTTTGATTTTTGCGTTTCCTGCAAGATAATCTTCAATAATGGCCAAATCGTAGTTTGCAGTAGGTTGCAACAAGCATAACACGATGAAAGACAAGAAAATACAGAGTTTTAGCTTCCCAAATAATAATGACAAACATTTAGAAATATCGGTCTTTGCAGTCACGTTACTAACTTACGGGAATCCGCTGGCACTATTAGGTCAACAGTTAAGCAACAAGACTGTTAGACATGCTTAACAAGACTGTTAGACAACAAAAGAACATTTCAGTACTGATATGTTAATCACTCATAGACAATAAAGCATAGACAGTTAATCTGAATAATAATAATAACTCAAAACACACAGTCAATGAGGGTGTCGCAGATGGACGGATAGATACAGTAGATAGATAGATAGATAGATAGATAGATAGATAGATAGATAGATAGATAGGCAGGCAGGCAGGCAGGCAGGCAGGCAGGCAGGCAGACAGACAGACAGACAGAAGAGAATATTGGTTACTGAAAGGACCTGACCTGAACTTTCAGTGCAAAGTTAGTACATTATGGGTATGGACTTTTGATGTCAGAATGTCAGGCCTGATCTGGGTCCAAATATTTTGAAAAGGTTATCAGCAGATGACAATGTCAAGTAAAGGTTTAACGCAGTCAAAATATATCTGTTCAACTTGTCATAACCTTTAAAGTGTCAAACAGTCTGGACCCTGATAAGGCCTGGACAGAATGTCGGTCCTGATCTTGGTCCAAACTGTTTGCAAAGAGTTATCAGCAGATGACAATGTCATGTAAATGTTTAACGCATTGTTAAAATATATCGGTTCAACTTCAGCTTGTCATAACCTTCAAAGTGTCAAACAGTCTGAACCCTGTTAAGGCCTTGACAGAATGTCGTGCCTGATCTGGGTCCAAATTGTTTGCAAAGGGTTATCAGCAGATGACAATGTCATGTAAATGTTTAACGCATTGTTCAAATATATCGGTTCAACTTCAGCTTGTCATAACCTTTAAAGTGTCAAACAGTCAAGACCCCGATAAGGCCTTGACAGAATGTCGAGTCTGATCTAGGTCCAAATTGTTTGCAAAGGGTTATCAGCAGATGACAAAGTCAGGTAAAGGTTTAACGCAAAGTTAAAATACATCGCAACAAAACCAACCAACATCGGTTCAGCTTCAACTTGTCATATCCTCTAAAGTGTCAAACAGTTTGGACCCATATCAGGTCCGGACAGAATGTCGAGCCTGATCTGGGTCCAATTTGTTTGAAAGGGTTATCAGCAGATGACAATGTCATGTAAAGGTTTAATGCAAAGTTAAAATACATCGATTCAACTTCTACTTGTCATAACCTCTAAAATGGCAAACAGTTTGGACCCTTATCAGGTATGTACAGAATGTCGAGACTGATCTGGTTCCAATTTGTTTGAAAGGGTTATCAGCAGGTGACAATGTCATGTAAAGCTTTAATGCAAAGTTAAAATACAGCGGTTCAACTTCAACTTGTCATAGCCTCTAAAGTGTCAAACAGTTTGGACCCCTTTCAGGTCCGGACTGAATGTCAGGCCTGATCCGGGTCCAAATTGTTTGAAAGGGTTATCAGCATGTAAAGGTTTAGCGCAAAAATAAAATACATGGGTTTAACTTCACATTGTCATCTGCTGATAATCTTTGCAAACAGTTTGGACCCCAATCAGGCCTGAACAGAATATTGGGCCTGATCTGGGTCCAAACCGTTTGCAAAGGTTATCAGCAGATGACATGTCAGGTAAAGTTTTAATGCAAAAGGTAAAATACAATGGATTTGACCCAAAGTTGTCAAAACCTGGAAAAACATTTTTTTTTTATTTAATTCTTTACGTCCCATCAACAATCTTTCAGATATATACGGACGAGCCTTCATGGGTTGAACCAGTACTAAGCTAAGATAAATGTGTCTTGCTCAAGGACCACAACACAGTGACACCAGTGAGGCTCGAACCCGTGGCCCTTCGGTCTTGAGTCAAGCACTCTACCACTGAGTCACTGTGCTCCCATTAAAAAATTCAAAAACAATTTGGATCCTGGTCACGCCACTAGTTGTTTTCACAGACACCATGTATACATTTAGGAATACCCAGGGGAGAAAGGGGGGGGGGGGGCGGGTCAGAATTGATAACTTTTTCTCATAACCTGTAGTTAACTTTTTTCACAGCAAAATATTGCAGTTATATGGGATTCAATAGGGAATAAGCAATTGGACCCCCCCTCCCACCTAGAAAAAGTTGGACCCCCCCCCCCCCCCCCACCCTGGAAAAAATGCTCGAGCCCCTCTTGAACCTCGGAAAATTATAATTTTCTTTGAAATAAACCATTGGCATTCTGTAAAATAAGTGGAGTACTACTAAAAAAAAGAACTATAAAAAAGTTGTCAGGGGATTTTAATGAAAGATGGACCTGGACCCCCCCCTGACGAAAATTCCAGGATCCGCGTATGTCTTGATACAAATCTTGAGCTATTGTTGTTTCATCTATGCTGTAATGCCATATAATAATTATTCCTTGGGACTTTTCTGGAAAAGCTTAGCGCTTATGACAGGCTGCATATTGTACCAATTAAAGGTGTTGAGTGTCAAACTTGGAGGTGTGATGTGTCAGAGTTTAGATTTATCTATCTGGAATTTGATAATATCTCAAGGTATATGGAATTTAAATGTGTTAAAGCTCCTAAGATAGTAGAGACACTCATTTTTTTCACGTCTAAATGATCGCAAACCGATGGCCATTCCCCCACCCACACCCGATTTTTTCAATAATTTGTAAAAAATCGGTGCTATTATAATCAAATAATCGTGGCGGGACAAAAGACAATGTTTTCCCTTCGAAATAAGCGCTGACTGATGAAGAAATCGGTGAATTTGTATAAATACAGCCCATTTTTCATCATTTCCCCGTTACCCGTAATGTTGAAATTCACCTTTCATATCACCGCGGTACATTTGTTTACCTGTGTCGCTAAGGCTGTGATGTCACGGCGGTCCCGAGAATTCCTGAGAAAAAAGGGGGAAAAGAGTTATCATGATGCTAGTGCTTACCGACCAATAAGTCTCACTAGCTATCTATGCAAAAGTCTAGAAAGAATTGTTACACACAGATTATACGGTTTCTCAGAACATTTTAATTTGCTAGGTTCTGAGCAGGAGGGCTTCAAGAGGTTCCTAGGCACCACTGATGCCCTTCTCAGAATTTCACAGGACATATACAATGGATTTAATAACAAAGAGCATACAGCTGCCCTATTCATAGATATAGAAAAGGCATATGACAGTGTGTGGAGAGAGGGCTTGATGTTTAAACTCCATAAACGGGAACAAGACAGTTCACCGACAAGACAATTCACCGACACGTTTTTTGAAGACAGTTCACCGACAGATTTGAAGACAGTTCACCGACACTTATGAAGACAGTTCATCGACAATTTTTTATCACGTTATTGACATATGGCTCGAAAATATAACTGATTATTGTGAAGAAATATTGATGTGTTATGATTTGAGGTGGTATGTTGATATAATTTGTTGAGAAAGCGATATTTTGTTTTTCTGATTTATGATTAATAGACAGACATTTGATTGCTACATGAAGCTATATTGATGTGTTCCATCGTACATTATTTTTGATGAAATTCGCCAGCAATTCAAAGCATTTCTTTTGAATATTTAAACAGTTTTTTTCAGGCCTACCTTTTTATTTTTATATAGTTATTTTACGTTAGTGATATAGGACATGTTTTCGCACAGACAATGTAATGATCGCTATATTTGCAGTTGTATGCATGTCTTATAAAATCATATTGCAAAAGCAAATAGGTAATTTAATTAGCTTTATATTAGGCCTTTGCTAATTATAACATCAATAAATGGTGAAATTGTGACATTCCATATGAATACAATATAAAATTTGTCGATGAACTGTCTTCAATTCTGTCGGTGAACTGTCTTCAATTCTGTCGGTGAACTGTCTTCAAAATGCGTGTCGGCGAACTGTCTTGTCGGTGAACTGTCTCGATTCCCCATAAACTAGGTATAAGAGGAAGAATATGGACATGGATCACAGGGCCGTCGCCGCGTATTAAAAAGTGGTCTAGTGGAGGAAATCATCGAGTGCCGACGGCACGAGAGGGGGAGAGCACGAGAGGGGGACCACCCCCTCTCGTTAGGGGGTCTCCCCCGAGAAAATTTTGAATTTTTAGCGCTTCTATGTGCGTTTTTAACGGGGTTTTATCACGCTATAGGACCCTGACCTTATACAATGTTTTTTTTTGAGCAAAACAAAATGGCGGATGGGGCATAAGAAACATCACCACTGGGCATTCTGTTGGTGTAAGTTGCTTTTATTCTCACAAAGGACCGAGTTGGATACATGTTTAGCTCTGTCATTGTCCAGACCTTGGTATTGCATACGATTTTTGTCTATTTGGTTGGTATTTGTAACATAATTTACAAAGAAACGTGATTGAGTGACTCTGCTCACGTATTTTATATTCACTTGGTCAACTTCAAGGAGTGAAAACACATCATCAAAAAAGCATTTTCGCTCAAATATTCTGCACACATACCTATATTGTATCATACTCAGCAAAACAAAAGCTGGTAAAGGATACATCGAATAAAATTGGAATTAAACACTTTATTTGACCACTGTACATAAACTAAAAGTTCTAAAACCGCGTGCAGAACAGCTCAGTTTATTCGAGCAGTACTGGAAGGTATTACGAGCAAATATTTTACACTGAGCGGGTATTTTGAGTCAAATTCTGTACGGGTGTTTCGAGTATTGTCACTTAATTCCCAGCATTGTAATTTAGGTCTGCTACATGCAACAAGGTCTATCAGGATATCCAGAGCTGTTGAAAGCAGAACTCTCTGGTGTATATATAGAAAATCACCCAATATGCCTTTGTGTCATGGTCTAGAGTTTTCTCGTTGACTTTGCTGATGATTTCTTTTATTTAACCTCAACTATGGACTTTGGCACAGTAGAAAAAATGTTTAAAGTGCCAGACGATTTACTCCATTAATCCAAAAAATTCAGATAGGAAAGCAAGGCTTCAAATAATTTCTACTGGCATCAGTACCAGTACATGTCCAAATGAAACTTGGACAGTACAAGCTATTTTCATTCTGTACATACAATCTGATTTTATATAGACTATAATTACCTTGTTAAATATAAAGTTTTAAAAACATGCTGTCTTCTGAGAAATTCATACTTTCAGTTTCTACCATGACTGGTTCACACGAAATCACTCTGACCAAACGGATAGCATCAACTCCCCAAGAATAAATTATTCTGAAACACATGTTTTTCAAGGAAAAAATGATCACTAAGGGATGCAACTGTAGGGTAGTTTGTATCAAGAAAAGATAAAGATTGATATGCAGTCTAGCAGGTTGATTTAGATTACTGAAACGCATAGATTTAGTGGATTTACAAATCATTTCGAATATCAAGTGTCTGCTGGTTTGAAACTGATGAAATGCTCCATGGTATTACATGTTACTTGTTAAAATGTACCATACAAGCAAAAACACACCCATATTCATTACATCCTTATTTTCAACTCCATCCATATTTGGGGAAAATGTACCCATAATTTGCACCTGTACAGATGCTATCTGGAACTCTGGGTAGGCCTGATCAAACAATGTTAACTCAAGTAAGCGGACTTCCCAAGGAGCAATATGATCAGGGATTACACTGTTTGTGATTCTTACCCGACCTAAACAATCATTTCAAAGGGCAATTACAATATATTGGCCTACAAGTCAAGCTTTAAAAGTTTGTGCACAGCTACCTTGTAGGCATAAATTCTGGTCTGGCTTTCGTTTACTTATTTACTTCTCTTCTTTGTGTCTGCGAGAAGCAAAGGTTTTTGGCAAGTATGCAAAGGGTTAAAATGCAATTAGTGACAGATAAATAAACCTTGGACAGCGTATAGACATTTAGTGCACATGACCCTGAACTGAACTGTCTATCTAGGTATTCCTTGAACCCATCAACTTTTCCAACTCAAATTTGAGTAATCATTGTTTGGCTGTACTCTAAAATGTTATAATGACCTACAATGAGATTACTACCCCTACCTTAGTAATAAAGAAGAAGAGGAGCCCCATTTTGGAGCGATTTTAGTATACCTGTAACTGTGGCTACTAGTTTTCACCATAAACGTAAAATGTTGTGTGTATACAATTGCTGTATTTGAAAATGAAATTTGGGGTAGTCTAAAAAACAACTTCAAAGTCTATGTTGACGAAATTTTTGCAACCATACCTAAGATGGTGTTAACTCATTACAACTTTTATCTCGATAAAGTAAATTGAATTCATCTGATTCGCTTTACAATTGAGAGAGAGAGAGAGAGAGAGAGAGAGAGAGAGAGAGAGAGAGAGAGAGAGAGAGAGAGAGAGAGAGAGAGAGAGAAGAGGGATTGTTTAGACCAATAACATATCCAACACCATTAAGCAGAAGTCTTGTTAATAGGTTGACATTACTGAATAGGTAGTTGAACCTGTTTGTGCAGAATCTAGGGCAAAGATTTGGTACCAGTAAAATGCATTTAAGCCCCTGGTGGCTTAGGCTGCTGTCGTTCTAAGGCATTGATTCTGTTGTTGTTGATTTGTTGTTTATTGTTACTCCTATTGTGGGAGTCTGTAATTGTTCTATGTCTTGTTTTACGTTACTTTATGTCAATTCTAGTTTTGCAATCATCTTGACGGGAAAGAGAGAGCTGGTTGCTGTGCTTAGTTTGTCTTCTTAGCATTTTGTGATTGTTGTGTGGCTCTTCATCTCTATGCCATGGATTTGTCTGCAGTTTGTGATTGTGGTATTAGCATTTACTAAACTTTGAGAGTTTTCAGGCTTGGGCAGAAATGCGTCCTGCTAGGTAGCTTCACACGTACTGTTTGTTGCGTTGTGCCAAATACTTGTCAAAAGCATGTGCATGGCCTCCCAGACCTACCTCACTCAGACTACCCGTTCAAATTTTTGGATAATTTATTTCTCAAAATACCCGTTCAGTGGCTTGTGATCTTTCTCGAATTTTTTGACCAGATCTTGGAAACTTTTGGTATGAGTACAGTGGACTAAATTGTTGTTTTTTCTCGTAAGTACTCATTTATTATAGATAAAAGTCTCACAAAATCTTTGCTGCATTGACTACCAAACTCTCGTGTGCAAAGGATCCTGATCAATGTGTTCAGTTCCATATTTTGAACAGTTGTATAAAACATGTCCTCGATTCAAATGGTGAGCAAACCACATGTTCATGCAACTTGAAACTAATCTGCTAACAGCCTCGCTGTAGGGTTAACTCTTTAGTGACGTGGTTAGAGTGGTCGACAGTCACGCAGGAGTTCTGGGTTCGAAGCCTGGTGGACCAAGAGTAATTCCAAGGGGAAAGTCTTTGGGTCTGCCAGGATTCGAACCCAGAACTCTAATGCATAAAATATCTACCATAATGACCTGTCTATAAACTGTGAATAAGTTTTGATGTTAGGGCCTTGGTGGCTGGTTATAGTTTTGTGAATAGACATTGGATATATTGTACAGTTCTGGTGCTTGGAGCATGGTGGCTGTATATTGTACAGTGTTTAGTTTACATTATAGACTACTCTTCAAGAGGTGCGTCGGATTCGGCGGAAGTTATATACAACAACAACAACAATGCCGGCAAATAAGCATATTTGCCATGCCAGTGGCATTTACCGGGAAAATTGTACAGGGAAATACTGGAAACGGCTGGCAAATAAGATTTACAGCCCTCCACATTCAGATGGGTAATTTCAATAAAAGAGGTTATTTGACTTAATATTTCATTTCTACTTGTTAATCAGGGTATTGCCGAAATTATCTTTGTTTAAGGTATAAGGCTAATAGAGAGGCTGCATAGGCCAAATTTTGTAAGATTATTCTCCCTTGATCAGCCATATTGGAGACACTAACCAAGGTTATGTACACAATTTTAATCATTTTTATCAGCTGATTACGCAGTTATAAAAAGTGTCTGAGATTCGGAACTTTAACATGTTTAACTTTGAGGCTCTTAAAAATTGAATGATTAAGGTTTCATCTTAGTTTACCGAGGGATAACCGAGAAAAAATATGCTCAAAGTACATTAAGATAGAGTAGAAAACATTGTTGGTTGTCTCCAGCAAGAAAGATAACTCAATGTGTGTGATGTCATATGCAACCTCTCTATTCTTTAAACATTTGAATTTAATAAGTGAATTTTAGAAGAAGAAAAAACCTGTTTCATTCCGCCAAAGTACTCATCAGTTAGCTTGTAGCATAGCTGCAGATAAGATTGGGTGAGTGACCCTTATCTGTGCTATAAATCAATTAAAGACACCCCTGTTTGTAGTCACCTGGACTTTAATTGTCTTATGTTCAAATATGAAGTTAAGGTTGGGTACTTGGATGAGTGACTCTTATCTGTACTATAACTCAGTTAAAGACACCCCTGTTTGTGGTCACCTGGACTTTAATTGTTAAAATATGAAGTCAATCATGACATCCAGATTCTTATTGTTCATCCTTGCCCATAGCGATACAATAAGCCTGAATAAGGTTTGCTCGAGATGTGTTGTTTTAACAATTTATGACAGGCACAGGTGTCAAACAAATTGAAACAATTGCCAGATACACAGGTAAATTTTTTCCCCATTTAAAGGTCAAATTAGAATTTACCCTTGTCCTGCTGAACCCAGAATTAACCCTTGTCCTATTGAATCCATTTTTGAAAACACTAGATCCTGATCAGCTGGTTTCTTTCAGAAGCCACAGGATCCACACTGTTTTCCACACTAATTGAAAATAAGCTGAGCAGGATAAAATTTAGGAGAACTGTGTACAGGTAGGTTAATGTGTAGTACATAACATATTCAGCATGATAAGGGCTAAAGATACTACTTAATGTTAAAAATTATTTAAAAATTTCAGTCTAAGATTCATTTTTGGCTGTTTTAACATGTTTAAATGTATTCAAAGGTTTTATGCTGATACTGTAGCCTCATATTCAATATTTACATTTTCACTCATTTAGTTAAATTATACTATTTTAAGTCAACTTCCTGAAGATATCTGCTGCATTTTATAGCTAAATCATATTTGATAGTATTTTGCTGCAAAAAAGTTATATTTGGAAATACCGGTAAATTCCACCGGAAAATACCAGGGGTGGAATTTTCCACCCATCCTTGGAGTTAACAAGGGTCCTTTAATTAGGCCTTAATCCAATTTATCATTTCTTTGAATTCAACAAGATTCGAAGAGAGGGTTAAATATTTAAAGTGATACGATTATATTGGCATTTGCCCCAGGTAGCATAAACTAAGTGGAGATTATACTTGAATTCCATATTATTCTTTGGTCTTTCCGGTATTTCAGCGGTCTTTCCGGTAATTTGAGTCTTTCCGATAAATCTAGGCACCCATCTCACACGACGACAAGGATATAGCCTAAAGATCATCAATTTGCTTTCAAACGAAGTGATATCCTGGCTTCTTGTGTTTTCGCCGAACAGAATTTGACCAAACTTTATTTATAAATGCATTTATATTGACAAGATCTAGCTGAATAGATTTATATGTCATTTTTCGCTCACCTGAGCCAAAGGCTCTTGGTAAGCTTATAGGACGGGACTCGAGCCGGCGTCAGTGCGTCCATGAGTCCGTCCGTTTACACTTTCAAACATGAATATCTCTGAGACCAGCTGCCCAATCATAATCAAATTTCATCTAAAGCATCATTGGGGTGGGGGATTGGCTGCAATGATTAGGTTTGGGGCCAGATTGGATCAGAACTCTGGTTTCCATGGCAACAGATAGCTCCCCTAGGGTTATATTAATGGGGAAAATCTTGTGAGCACTCTAGCTCTTCATTTTTATACCCCGCCACACTTTAGTGTCGGGGTATTATGTTATACCTTTCGGTGTCTGTCCGTCCGTCCGTGCTCACCATTTCCGATCGATAACTTGAGTATTTATTCACGGAATTTTTTCAAATTTTGCATACATATTGTTATCGGCGATGAGTGGTATGGGATTGTTAATGGGCAAAATCCGTCCATTTTTAACAGAGTTACTGCCCTTTTTCGTATTGGAAAAATGGTTTCTGGCCTGTTATTCCTTTACTGTTCATGATATCTGAATGAAACTTCACAGATATGTTGCACACCAAAGGTTACATATTGTGACTAAGGACCGTCACTCTGACTTTCCCAGTTTGTGAGTTATCCGCCCTTGATAGGTCTGAAAAAAGGTTTTTGACCTATTGTTCCTTTACTATATGGAATATCAGAATATCATTTCACAGATATGTTTCACATCAAAGGTAACATATTGTGACTAAGAACCGTCACTCTTTCCTTTCCAGTTTGTGAGTTATCTGCCCTTGATTGAATTAAAAAATGATTTTTACCCTTAGTTCCTTTACTATGTGGAATATTTAAATGAAACTTTACAGATATGTTTCACATCAAAGGTTACATACTGTGACAAAGAACCATCACTCTTACCTTTCCAGTTCATGAGTTATCTGCCCTTGATTGATCTGAAAAATGGTTTTTGACCTGTAGTTCATTTACTATATGGAATATCTGAATAAACTTCACAGATATGTTGATCATCAAAGGTTACATATTGTGACTAAGGATCGTCACTCTTACCTTTCCAGATTGTGAGTTATCCACCCTTGATTGATCTGAGAATTGGTTTTTGGCCTGTAGTTTCTTTTACTATATGGAATATCTGAATGAAACTTCACAGATATGTTGAACATCAAAGGTTACATATTTTTAGCAAGGACCGTCACCCTTACCTTTCCAGTTCATGAGTTATCCGCCCTTGATTGATCTGAAAAATGGTTTTTGACCTGTAGTTCATTTACTATATAGAGTATCTGAATGAAACTTCACAGATATGTTGACCATCAAAGGTTACATATTTTGGGTAAGGATCGTCACTCTTACCTTTCCAGATTGTGAGTTATTCACCCTTGATTGATCTGAGAATTGGTTTTTGACCTGTAGTTCATTTCTCACTGTTTCCAATCGATAACTGGAGTATTTATGCACAGAATTTTTTCAAATTTTGCATACATATTGTTATTGGGGATGAGTGGTATGGGATTGTTAATGGGCAAAATCCGACCATTTGCGATGGAGTTACTGCCCTTTCTCCCTTTAAAAAATGGTTTCTGGCCTGTTATTCTTTTACTGTTTATGATATCTGAATGAAACTTCACAGATATGTTGAACAGCAAAGGTTACATATTACAACGAAGGACCGTCACTCTTACCTTTCCAGTTCATGAGTTATCTGCCCTTGATTAATCTGGAAAATGTTTTTGACCTGTAGTTCCTTTACTATATGAAATATCTGAATGAAACTTCACAGATATGTTGACCATCAAAGGTTACATATTGTGACTAAGGACGTCATATCACTGTCTATCTCAGTTCTGTTGCTATTTAGGCATTATATATCTCACAAAATAACTTTTGGTGCCCCCAGCAGTGGCGGGGTATTATGCAGTGCTTGCGGTGCTTTTATTTCATGGGATCTTCATTCTTGCAGGTAACAAGGATATCAATTAAAGCTTGGGTGGGTTTGTAATTCGGTAAGATTGAACCAGGGTCTGCGGAGTTAGCTACCCTTTAACGTCTGAAAAAATCTCCATAAACTTATAGTGGGAGAAATGTTGTGAGCACTCTAGTGCTTTCATTTTTGAATGGATCTTCATCATTCTTGCAGGTAACAAAGACAATCATAAAAGCTTGAATGAGAATGAATTTCTGCCAGATCCCATCGCCAACTACTGAGTTAGCTGCCCTTGAGCCTTTGAAAAATGAATGCATAATGTGAGCACTCTAGTACCTTCATTTTTTATTCGAACTTATTCATTCTTGCATGTAACAAGGACAGCTATAAAAGCTTGGATGGGTTTGAAATTCAGCAAGATCTGACATGGGTCTACAGAGTTAGCTGCCCTTGAAGGTCTGAAAAATTCTCCAGTGACCTATAATGAGTTAGCTGCCCTTGAGCGTTTGAAAAATGAATGTATACTGTTGTGAGCACTCTAGCACCTTCATTTTTGTTCAGATCTTATTCATTCTTGCAGGTAACAAGGACAGCTATGAAAGCTTGGATGGGTTTGAAATTCAGCAAGATCGAACATAGGTCCATGGAGTTAGCTGTCCTTGAATGTCTGAAAAATCTCCATAGACCTATAATGGGAGTAATGCTGTGAGCACTCTAATGCTTTCATTTTTTTGATGGATCTTCATCATTCTTACAGGTATCAAGGACAACTATAAAAGCTTTAATGAGTTTGATTTTCGGCCAAACTTGACCAGCAACTATAATTAGCTGCCCTTGAGTGTCTAAAATATTAGCTCTATCATGTTTTGACCATTCCAGTTCATTCAATTTTTCATTTGATCTTGTAGGTAACCAGAACATACATAAAAGCATGGATGAGTTTGAATTTTGGTCAGATCTCATCACTGACTAGAGTTATCTGCACTTGAGCATCTGATAAAGATAGTTTCACCAGGTTTCCTCCGCAAGTTTTATTCAGATCTTTTTAATACTTGCAGATAACCAGAATTGGCATAATATCTTGATTGTTTGAATATATTCCTGATCACTGTTTCAAGTTCAGAGTTACCTGCCTTTGAGCATCATAAATTATGGTGTTTCCAAACATTATGCTGGCTCCCAGGTGAGCGATCGTTGCTCATTGGGCTACTTGTTTTTTGACCCCCCCCCCACCCCCAAGTCCCACCCCTGGGTTATGACCCAGGTGATCGAATGAAAATTCCGTCTAATGTGTTTTATATCTTTCATTTGACAAATTGTGAGAAGACACACAAAGTTTGGTTTAAAAATATTTGAAATTGACTTTGTAATTGAAATTTAATGATATTTGACCTTTTGTCCCCTCCCCATGGCCCCAGGGGGTAGGGACCAAAAATATTGTGCCCTTGCACGTGCCATTTCATATGAGTAACTTAAACACGAATTAGGTTGAATTTTGGAGAAAAAAAATTTTTGAGCCCCAACCCCCCTGTACCCCCAAGTCCAACCCCTTGGGACTGAATGAAAATCCCGTCTGATATGTTTTACATTTTTCATTTGTGAGAGGACACACAAAGTTTGGTTTAAAAATATTTGAAATTGCCTTTGTAATTGAAATTTAATGATATTTGACCTTTTGATCCCTCTCCGGGACCCCAGGAGGCGGGGACAAAAAAATTGTGTCATTGCATGTGCCATTCATGTGAGTAACTCGCACACCAAATTTGATTGAATTATGGAAAAAAAACATTTTCTTACAATATTTTTTTCAAGACTGGTGTCCACTTCCTGTTTTAACGTGAAACTTTAAAGGTCATTTTAGTGGCATATGTAAAAGATTTTTTTTTTTTTTTAAGTAGAACAGTGACTCCTATTCATAATAAATATTTGCTGAAAATTTCAATGCTGTGCCGCAGATAATAAAGGGTATAGAGCAATGCAAAGTTTGTATGCAATTTGTATGGTTAAAGCTAAAACTTTTTGACTAAGCTGTGGTATCGGCTCTCTTCATGTTAATGTAGAACATATTGAATAGCGCATCGTGAAGAGAAATGGAGAGTTCAATTGTAACAAAACTTGTGATTCTTTTTCATCTTATATCACAGCTGTTATTAACAATTTCAAACTAATTGAAATATAAATGGATAACGTATCAGAGCAATACTTTATATCACACTAAAAAGTGTGACTTTTTGAAAGGAGTGTACCTTTTCTCGGACTTTGTGCAAGATCTACCTGTCATTTTGAAATGAGATCATTTGCAGAGTCTCGACAAAGCCTTGGATTTTTTCATAGAATTAACATTTTGTAAGAGCGATTTTTATTTTCTGAACAGGCCCAAAATATGTAAGGTGGTCACTTATAACATCCTTTCAGTGTATGAGGATACATGTGCTCTTGTACTCAAGACTTGTCTAATCATTGTTCTTGTTGCAGGAATGACAGCTACGTTGCGTGGAAGACCTTTGCATGGTCAGGTAATGAATGTACCTTCAGGCTATACAGGTAGGGTTTTTTTGGTTTCCTTTGATGCTTAACGTCTCAGTCAAAAGCTGGTCATATTGGGACTGTCAGTTCACCTAACCACACTTTTTTCTGGACAAGCTTGACTAAGCGGTTAACCAGTACTTCATGCACATACTTTCGCTTGTAACTGTCTGGCATGTGGCAATACTTGCCCTTTCATCACTGACCCATCTCATTTTATGCAATAAAATTTGGCATTTTGAGAGGCCATAGGTTAAGAGTTTATAAATTTCATTGTATTATGTGTGTTCCTTCACAGTTCATCTAAAATGTTTGTCAATGTGATGTCCTTTGTCATTTGGGCTTAAAGAAGACTTGATTACATTTTTTGTGACCTTGCCATAATTTTCAAGGTCACACGGGAGCTAAATAGGTCAAATTTAAGCATGTGTGGGTGATAATGTTTCCTCTAAAAGCAATACTAAATCAAAAGTAATTTTCTTATTTCTCAACCAAAACATGTTGCGGGTACGTACTAAAAAGAACTGTCTCTATGATCAAAGAGATGGTTCTTAAGAGCATCCAATATAAATGTTTATACTGATGGATAAGAAAATATTCACAATTGAATGCTCAAATGTTTTGTTGGGAGCGCAATCAGCGCATTAGTTCAGTGGTAGAGTGCTTGACTTGAGACAGAGGGGCAGCGAGTTTGAACCTCACTGGCGTCACTGTGTTGTGTCCTTGAGCAAGACACATTAATCCTAGCTTAGTACTGGATCAACCCAGGAAGACCCGTCCCTTTATAACTGAAAGATTGTTGATGGGACGTTAAGAATCAAATCAAACAAACAAATGTTTCGTTAACTAGACCCAGGCCCCCAGATACGAGTGTGTACTGGAAAATTATATTTCTTATTTCTCAACCAAAATGAGACGGTTCTTTTGAGCACCCAAAACACATGTGTTTAAATTGATGGGTAAGGATATAAATGCAATTTTAGGCGCACAAACTATCCTTATCTCACACCCTATACCTGGGATGCAACAGATCAGAAAGATATATAAAATTCTTTTCCGTATATTAACGGTTGTCAAGCCAACGTGTGTGCTTAATAATAATGAAGCCAAAACTTTGTCAAAGTTGCCTTTGTTGCCCGACCGTAGCATGAACATACAGTATTTGCACGATTGTAAGTTCCCAGCATACAAATGGCTTACATTTACATGTGAAGTAATTAATTTACTCTTTGCCTGCTAGTGTTGCCTGCTGATAACCTTTCTAAACAGTTTGGACCAAGAACAGACCCGACATGTGCGGATCCAGGAAATTTTCGTCAGGAAGGGGGCTTGTTAGGTCCCGGTCCAACTGCTTGAAAAAAGCTCTGACAAGCTTTACTTCACATATTGAATAGCACATTGTGAATTCTGAATATGTAATGGAAACGTGTTCCCCAAGTGAATCGTCAGATTAGTGTACGTGTTTCCCATTTGTGAAATAAATAATTGAGCCGTGACTTTAAATTTCCAACAATGTGGTATGTGCGACCCACAAAGGCTCAGACCAGCCTGCGTATACACACAGTCTGATCAAAGCCTTTGCTACTTGTTTGAATATTCTATGACTGTTAAGCTACTGACCGATCAGCGTTTGGAGTTTCTAAGCTTAAAAGGAGGCTGCACAGGCTCGCCTGATTCTACACTTGTCAAAATGCCACATTGTTGGAAACTACATGTGACGGCTCATATTAGCAAAGCTGTTCTAAAATGTGAAGTTTAAATTGAGATCATTCTAATCACATCTGGAAAATTCTGGCGTCCGTGGAACTTGGGCTTTTCAATATGCAAAAGTCTCTGATGTAAACTATATCTTTTTTGGTTGTACTCTTTGCTGGAAGTTGTGTCATTTTTCAAAAAACCTCTTCGTAGTTGCTTGTATCCAGGTAATTGACTCATCGATGGTGATAGTATCCTAGTCAAACTACCCTCTGTGTGTTTAGCACCATATTTTGGAAAAGCTGGCTTGATTTCACTGTTGTCTCCTGATGATATGTAACAAAGAATGTTTCAGGTATATCCTGAACTTTTGACCAGGACAATCGGAGAAAAAGAACCGAGCAATTAGCAAGTGTAACCAATTTTTGTGTCTTTGGTGGAATATTCCCATGAAAAACATATTATTTCTGTTGCAAAGGGATCCTTTTTTTAACTACTACTTATAGCCAAACATAAAGGTAGGTACGCATGTTTCTCTGCAAAGTCTTGACTCGCAAATCCTCATTTTAACGTCTGTAAAAGTAAAAACAACATCAACTTACCTCAATCCATTCCTGCATGCGGCATGTGAGCTTGTTTCTGATCTGTGCTGTAAACAAAAATATTGCATCCCGGGTATAGGGTGTATATCTGGGCCTATGTAGACCTATGGAAAGTGTTATCATATCCATCCTAAATATTCAGACACAGGCCTATAAACTATAAACTCAGATCAGACTGTCCAAAACAACAGATGAGTATGACCAGGAAATGCTACAATCAAAAAGTCAGAAAATAAGACAAAATACAGATTGATCCACCATTCCGGCCTTTGTCGTCTTCGAAAACTACATTTGTAGACTCTGTAAATTTAGAAAAAAGTCCTTTAGAATTAGAGAGAACTAACAAAACTTGAAAATAAGAGACTCAGTTTCATTGAATGTCTTTATGAGATTTACTCTTTGTAGATCTGAAACCCCTAAACTGGGGCCAGCCTTAAAATGCTGAATTAGGCAGATTTTAGTAGCTTCTTTGATTTATTTTCAGTTCATTTTTGGGCAAATGACCATTAAAACATGAAATTGTTAACACTTTGTAGGCATATAGCAAGTTTTAAGATTTGAATTTTGAAGGATTTTGTAAATTTTGAACTTTCACCCATGTTAATATGACTGTAAAGTCCAGAGCACTTGACCAAAATGGCTGTCAAGCCTATCTTTGGTAAAAAGTTTTAAAAAATCTTCTCTGGAACTAAAGGGCCAATTATCTTGGATCTTGGTATGTTAGGATGTTATGGCCCTGCAAAATTGGTTCCAAGGTTGACCTTGACATAGTTAACCCCTAGTGATAAGATGTTTTAAAACTCCTAAGACTCAGTGTCAGGTGATTGATGAGCACTTCAGGACCTTATAGTTTTGCTTTTGACCTCACAGGAAATGTACAAAATATGAAACCTGTGCAAAATTGCACAGGTTTCATATTTTGTATATTTCATGGAGTAGTACACCTTTAAGTCTCATTGGATGCATTAATCTTGTATCACAGGGATTTTCTACATAAATTTTGGTTTAATGATTTTAGTATACTTCTTTGATTTTGTCACTGATAAAAATTAGCACTTTAAAGATTGTACAGTCTCAAGGAAATACACAATCTATATTCTACATAATAATTTCAAACCTGTTATTTCTATTTCCTCAATAAAAATAAATTTAGTAAGATTTGAAAGATACTAGCTCAGAGCAAATTGCATGATTGACTGATCTGTTAAACATGAATTGGCTCTGAGAAAGTAGACAGAATAACTTTGACTTTCGAAGAGCGAGCATATAGAAATTATAATATCTGGTGACTGTGAAGAAAGAAATATGTAAATTAAAAGTACTTTCTAGTGTGCAGGGGGCTGTGCCCCCTGGCTATGATGTAAATAAAATAGATTGTGCAGAAATGGGACTTGGTGTTTGTATGTAGATAGTTTAGTTATAGTCTACACCAAACAATCGTAGAAACTCGATCCTACTAAATTACGAAAATTTCCCGATCAGAATATGGTGGAGAACCCTATGTAGTGTCTTTTTAGCTCACTACACGTTCCCGCTACCTAGAGCAGCAAGACAGAGTATTCCCCACAATTGAGAAGTTCTGGCTGGAGCGACCGCTGGATGGAGAGGAAAAACAGAACAAGAGAATAGAACCGTTTAATAACTTTTCGAACAATGGACTGTGTCTAGAAGACAAAAATGGAATAACCCTTGTGGATCTGAAGCAGCCATAACAACTTGAACAGATGACATGGAACAAAATTTTGGATGTGGAGCTGATGTAAATGTTTAAATTTTGGAACTTATTAACTGGAAGAAAAAAGTGTTTCATCATGGGACTCAAACCGAAGAATTATATAGTAACTACATAAACTTTAATAGTCGGAATTATCGGCTTGTTTTTTTTATTGTTTTGCTTGTATATATATGTATATTTTTATGTATCATGTTTTAAATACAAAGTATTTCTACACAGTCACCAAAACAGAAATTTGATTTACTTATATAAATACTTAAAAGTTAAATGCTTGAGTCCAAAATTAACTAAATGACTATTTTAAAAACAATTATTATGTTGAAGAAATACTAAAATATGAAAATTAAAGGAACATCTAAAATAGTATTTTCTTTAATCCAAGTTCTTAATAAATCATAATGTTAAAATTTAACCAAAAATTTGAAATTAATTGTTAATATTGTACCTCTCTAATTAAGCAAGTCTCCCCAATATAATGTTAAAAGGCACTTAAAAATTAAGTTTATTATTGAATAGCCATTGTGTTGGTTAATTTGTAGAAGTGCATACTAAAAAGAAATAATAATAAAGGCAGTATATGTTTTATATGTAATAATAATAACGATAATAAAATTAATCAGCAGTTTAAAGGTCACACAAGAACATAAGCCAGGTCCACTTTAAGTAGAAAAAAAAGAATATGGGGCTAAATACCAGTAATCAGTCACGAACTATGGAAGGGATTCTCTGACAAAATTCCATGTGTCCAATTTAGTTTTTGTTTTTTAAGATTGCAATTTTATTTCGTAAATTATTTCATTGTATCATGTGAATTGCCTTATTATAACAGCTGTGATTATCGGATGTTGCTTAAAAATTAAAAAATAGTACAAAGAAAACTATAAATAGCATCAACAACATTATAAAGTGACATGAAACAAGCATTTGAAGCATTGAATATTGTCGGTAATACCGCGCTTCTTTCTATGCTATATATTTTGACGCCAGAGGGCGCGTTTTCATTTATAATTTATAGGATATCCCTTTTTCGGAAAACGGTGCCAGGAGTCATTTTGACTGAATGATTTATCCGAAAACTGTATCGATTCCTGGTCTTTGCCCTTTTTCTTACTTTTTGCTTATTTTGACATATATATATCGAAAAATTCAAGACTTGTTGGTTTCAATTTTTGTCCTCTTGTAAATCGTTTGTTATAGGATGCAAGATAAATTTCTTGCTAAAACATCCATGTAGAATGTCATATATGTAAACTCATTTAAATAAACCTTAACAAAAATGAACATCAACGAAAACATTACGAAAATGAAAATGTCTTAAGTTTAAAGGGAAGCAACCTAGTAGAAATACAAGTTAAAATTTTAAGAAAAGATTAGAAATTAACCCATTATACCAACTTTTGATAGCACAATATCTCATTATGTACAAGGTCTACACTGATGTATGTGGTATAAAATAACTATACGATGTTTGTCCACCTGTATGTAAGATTATTCACTCGCTAAACCTTGTGGATTATCTCCAAATAAAGGCGGACACAATTACATATATGAACGATGAAAGGAGACAATTCCGGCAGCAATGATGACCCCGCCAGCGAAAGGACATAATGCCATTTAAATGGCGTTTCGCTGGCGGGCCGATGATGGCCCACTGAAAAAAGGTATTTGGATTCTCTCTCTCCCCTCATCAACTGAAAAAAGTTGCCAGAGTTGGAGCCGTTTGACCCCCTTACTGGATGCGCGCATGGAGGAGGTACCCACAACATATTTAGAAGATGGCTTGTATGCCATATGATCTGTCTTCAAACAATGAAGCCAAACCTTTCTACATGTATAAAAAGGGAACACCTTCTTAGCATTTATTTACATCCCAACACCAGGATCTGATATCATGAAATTTCGAACATAGCACAACAGCAAGCGAAGAAGGCTGAGATGAGTCTGTGCACATGTGGAATCTTAATAGAGCCTTCTCACCGAATGGACGTCGATGAAAGCTCAGAATTTTGGCATCTAGACAAACTAAATATTGTAGATGGTTCATCCCTAAGATGAAGATGGTCATATACTATAAACAGTTATGACTTTAATTTAAACTGTTATGACTTTAAATCAAACTATTGACTATTTGAAGAAAAAATCACGCATGCGCAGATCAAGCTTTTTTCAGAGGGGTCCAACTCTGACAACTTTGTTTTTATAGTTGATGAGGAGAGAGAGGATCCGAATACCATAAAAAGTGTGTCATCATTGGCCCGCCAGCGAAACGCCATTTAAATTGCCAGCAAAACGCCATTTAGGTGGACCAATGATGACCGAACATCAAGAACGCTGGCTTGGAAGTTTTGTGATATCCAGGGGTGACCAGTATCGCTAAGGAGCCCTATAACTGTCTGATCTTCCAGGGGGTTCAGACCCCTGTCCCCTACCCAATATCCACCTAACAGACCCACCAATGCCTGGAACTATCGAGAATTGACCTGTTCCTGGAGCCTAATAAGCCAGCACAAGGGGTTTTGGAGGGTCTGAATGGGGTACCTCTAAAATCACTAAGCAGTAAAATTTAGGTCCATAGATCGCTAATCAGTACAATTTATGCCCAAAAATCAGCAATCAGTAAAATTTAGGACCAAAATCGCTAATCAGTAAAAAAATGACCCCAAAAATCAGTAATCAGCAAACATTTGACAAAATCTGTAAAATATCTTAGAAGACATGCCATTTGGGCGATAAAACTAATTTTTAAGACTACTTGATGCAAATGACAGTCTGATCTGGGTCCACACGATCTGCCTGTATGCTTATATGCAGCAGATAACTTTAGCAGCTATATTTGCTCCATGGTCACTAATAAATGACTAGCCGGCCACTTCTTACCTCCAACAGTTTACTGTGTATACAAATGGATCTTTCCTTCTGGTTTGATGCAATAAACTTTGGAAAGGCCACTGTACATACCTTGGGGTGTCAGGTTATAGTTTTTAAAAGTAGTGTTTTTTTTTTGTCTGAAGATCTTTTTTACCTAACAAACAGTATAGACCTTGATGAAATGCCGCATAATGTGGCATTTCATCTGGGTCTTCACTGTTTATAAAAGTATCCATTTACGGGTTTCTCGTATACAAAGGGTTACATGCATTGCCAAATTATTAAAAGTATGTTACTGTCACATGAACGTGCTTGAACGGTAGTTTGACTTATTTTTTTTTCAGCACTAACAGCGAAATAAGCCACGAACTGACAAATCAATCAATGGCTTCAGGGTTTAGTGATCTGTGAATCATTGAAACTTTCACCCAGTAGATCAGCCTGGATCTGTATCAACCAAGTCTGACCAGTTTTCGCTGTGTGCTCAATTGTACATGTATCTATGTCTATAAATTTTCCATGTTTCATATTAATTGATGGACCTTGAAGGGCAATCGGACAACTGCAGATAGATCATTAAGACGGGTTACTGTAGAACGACATGGAATAACTTTTTTTCCATCAGATTCGCTAACCGTTGAAACGCCCCATTCCACTATTAATTTTAGGGTGATTATTTGCTAATCAATAAACCCTATTGACACCCTCATTTTGTACTTGTCACATTTACGACCGCCAAAGACACAGTCTCACCAGGCACAAATCTGTTCATTTGGTGTTGTTATTTCTTTTATTAATTATGTCTACCTTATTTTACAATGGATGGGGGTGGGGCGGGGTCCAATTTGTCTATTTTAAAGGAAGCTAAAAAATTATATGGGCCGGTTAATTTTTCCTGGGGTAGGGGTCCATTTGCTTATTCCTATAAAAACCTATACATCTTATGATTTTCCATGTCAGGCGTCTCTGTCTCTGTCGAGCCCACCCCTCTGGATGATACTGTTTTTGTGGCTATTCCTTGGCTGTAACCAGTATTGGTCTGGGTAGGTTTATTTTTTCCAAGGAGCACCTGACTGCCAGGCTTAACTGGCATTCGTTCTGGGTTTAAAGCCTCTTCGAACCCGCGGCCTTGGCTTAAAGTATGATCGACAGACAAGAAAAACAATTCACTATACCGCGGCGGCCACATTAAAAACATTTAACCGACAAATGGTATATTATATTATTTATAACTATGATTTTTCAAATATATATGAGTTGACTGAGATTCTCATTTCGTTGAAAAAATTTTTTTTCATATAGATAATCAGTCAATTTAGTTGTAGAAAATTATACTTTATAAATGCATCAGCTCTACAACATGAAAAAAAATAGATCTGCGATATATATGTCACCTTGAAAAATAAAGGGAGGTAAAATTAGTCAAGACAAGTATGGATATATTGTGGTATCCTGACCCAGTAAATACATAAAATGAGCTATGACATGATTTTTGTTTGTTTGATTTGATTCTTTACGTCCCATCAACAATCTTTCAGTTATAAAGGGACCAATCTTCCTAGGTTGAACCAGTACTAAGCAAGGATTAATGTGTCTTGCTCAAGGACACAACGCAGTGACTCGGGTGAGGCTCTAACCCATGGCCCCTCGGTCTTGAGTCAAGGTCTCTTCCATTGAGCCACTGCGCTCCCAGCTGTGACATGAGATTTCCAACAATGTGATACGTGCGATCAGAGAGGCTCAGACCAGCCTGCGCAGTCTGGTCAGAGCCTTTGACAGCTGCTTGAATATTCACATGAACTGCCTAAGCTTAAAATTAGGCTACACAGGCTCATCTGAGTCTATTCATGTCAAAATGCCACATTGTTGGAAATCACGTGTTGCGGCTCATATATTGATATGTCCAAGCTTGTCCGGATGTGAGGCGGGAATGAATGAATGACCCAGTAATAGATCTACATATGTTGTTTGTGTCCGAGCTTGGCAGGGCGGTACAAAGTTTTCTCATGCCTCACCGGTGTCATAGCGTTATGTCCTTGAGAAAGACACATTTATCCTTCAACCCAGGAAGACCCGTCCCAACGTAACTGAAAGATTGTTGACTAGGATGTAAAGAATCAAATCAAACAAAAAAAACACATAGGGGTAAATTCTAGGTAAAAGAAATCATCCATAACACCGTTTGCAACGAGTGCTACTTGTTTGGGAGAAATTATTAATTTCCGATAATTCGGTGCGCCCTCTGGCGTCAAAAAACTTAGCATTTTCACTTTTTTATTATGACAATCCAGTCCTGCCTCATGACATCCTAGTTCTGCCTATTTACAACCTAGTTCTGCCTTTTGAAAACCGAGAAATGACATAATCTGAATCTAAATACGAGTGAAACGACTACTAAATGACAATTTGCATGATATAATGACACAATTTACAAAGTAAAATGAGATTACCAACATACAAAAACAAACTTGTATGCATAGAGTATCGGCGGAAATTTTATTCCATAACGAACCTTATGGATTTTTTTCATTCTTAGTAGATTTTTGGAACCTTTAGACCTAGCTAGCTAATAAATTCATGAATAGTAAATATTTTGTTTATTTTTTTTTTCCTCAAGAATGAAAAAATCCAATAAGGTCCCTGATATGATAAAGGCATGCGTGAAAGTTTTCAGGATTATACCTGAATTCAGGATTTTGAGGCGGCCGACTTTCCATTATGGAAAGTCCTCAAAATCCTGAATTAAGCAGATTCTGCTAGCTTTTTTTGATTTATATTAAGTTTATCTATAGACAATTGACCATTTAAACTTAAAATTGTTGATATTTGTAGGCATACTGCAATTTTTAAGATTTGACTTTAAAAATTTCAGGATTTTGGAAATTTTGAACTTTCAACCATGTAAAGGCTTGACCAAATACAAATACCCCTCATTTACATTTTTTTCCTCTTCTCAGGCCCATTTTTACTTATGAGTGATGACTTGAGGTAGATGATAATTAAAAGTATTTTTTTTTGAAGATAAAAGAATCTGGCTGGTCTATTATGTATATATTTATGTATAAAATAACTGCTTGTCAATCAAAAATATAAAATGGTGCCTGAATTACATATCTGCTGATAAAATCACTTAAAGAAAAGAAGTAAAGGTGAATCAGACAGATATGGTAAGAGGGAGGCATTCATTAGATATAATGATAATATATTTACACAGGAAGGTGTCAATATTGAAATAAAATAGAATAGAGTACTGACACAATTTAAATATCATGATTGAAAGCATATAATGTTATCATAAATGTTTCATATTAGCTGAGCCAGAATCTTTGTTAAGTTAAATGTTCAATATAAGTATCTACAGGAGTAGTTTGAACAATATTATGGCATAAAGAACTATTTTTGTAATTGTAATTCTAAATAAAGTTTGTGATGGGGACATCACAATTTAGATATGGGGGGAATATTATCACAGGGATTTTCTACATAAATTTTGGTTAAATGATTTTAGTATACTTCTTTGATTTTGTCACTGATAAAAATTAGCACTTTAAAGATTGTACAGTCTCAAGGAAATACACAATCTATATTCTACATAATAATTTCAAACCTATTATTTCTATTTCCTCAATAAAAATAAATTTAGTAAGATTTGAAAGATACTAGCTCAGAGCAAATTGCATGATTGACTGATCTGTTAAACATGAATTGGCTCTGAGAAAGTAGACAGAATAACTTTGACTTTCGAAGAGCGAGCATATAGAAATTATAATATCTGGTGACTGTGAAGAAAGAAATATGTAAATTAAAAGTACTTTCTAGTGTGCAGGGGCTGTGCCCCCTGACTATGATGTAAATAAAATAGATTGTGCAGAAATGGGACTTGGTGTTTGTATGTAGATAGTTTAGTTATAGTCTACACCAAACAATCGTAGAAACTCGATCCTACTAAATTACGAAAATTTCCAGATCAGACTTGAAATAATGATTTAAGAATAAAAAAGAGGCAAAATTTTACCACATTTTCCATGTGATTGCAGGTTTGTTGGTGCAGGAAACACGAAAGGCTGCGACGGATGATGAAGAAAGGGAGCTAACTGCAACAGAGTCTTTCAAATCATTTAATTATTGGAATCTTGACAGATCACCAACAGATTATGATAAATTACCACAAGCATTAAAGTGGCTTGATATTGCTAAAATAGTAAGATACATGTATTCTTTTTGTACAGCATGAATTGACCTATATACTACATGGGTCCATATGAGTGATCTTTTTGAGAGAAAAATTGTGATTATTTCCATACCCATTAATTCAAATATGAAATATGTGTTTTAGCATTTACTAAAAAGTTAATTTTCTTACATCTCGACCAAAACCTGTTGTGGGTACTCATATGAACTGGCTCAATGAAATGGTTCTTTTTGTCACCCAAAACACATGTCAAAAACTGATGGTTAAGAAAATAAACACAATTTTTATGCTAAAAAAATGTGTTCATCTAGACCTATGAGACATAAAACGGGGAAGTTGTCAGCTACTGACAAAAACATGAATACACAAAGTTCTGGTGAACGGCTATGGTAAGCCTGCATTGAACAGGGATAACAATGTCAAGATATGACTGAAAAATTAGTTGATACATGGTGATTAATAAGCCCACACCATTAGATAATCCTCAATGAAATGGGCCCCGACGCGAGAAAACCTGTCTTAGGGGATTTGTGAACAACAAAGGCGCAGACCAGACTGCACAACCGTGCAGACTGATCAGCGCCTTTTTTTATTCTTTTCTTGGAAAGTATCATATATAAACTTGCTACAAGTGAAATTTTATTTTTCTAGGTAATCTCTGTAGCTGAGGAGACTGGTTTGAGTATCGCTTTGTCGGACACCACTCAGACAGGTTTTCTCGCATTGTGGCTCATGATAGTGGATTCAATGTTAACCATTTGTTGTGACCCACAGCTGATTTTCATGTTTGTTGTTAAATGTTTAATGCAGCTTTGCAATAATCATAAGTTGCTTTTCTCATATATGAGTTTCAGCAAAGAGTAACAGCAAAGGTTAAACACTAGTTATTTTTACCCTCTTCATGGCTTTGCCTCAAATCCTCAAAGTTGGTAGAGCATATTCTTTGGCTTGTCTCTGCCTGCGTGCTCTGTTGATTTGTCACTTGTACCTTGTCAGCAAGGTATGGCAATGATGAGTTGATTACCTGATTAACTTTAAATTTAAAAAAAAAAATTGGAGTTAGGGAATTTGAAATAGACAACACTTTTTAAAAAGAGAAAAGCAAATGGTTGAGGGCATATTGTTAAACCATTTTCATTCTAATGGATTTTCCCATACTTTTTGATACATATAGCATGGATTTGTCCAATTTTTAAATTTAATTCTAACACACCTTGCCTATAGAGCCAATGCTAACAAAACCTGTTATATCAAACTATATGGTCAGTTTTAAAAGCATGTGGAAAGCGCACACTAGCTGACGTCAATTGTTACTGCAAAATGACGTTAGATGGTGTAAAGTCATTTTTACACTTGAAAGACTACATATTCATATTAACTTATGCGACACAGTCCAACTATTGGCGGGATTTCTTCAGTGTGATGGCAAAAAGTTGGAAGAAGCTGAAAACTTCAAATGTGTTTTGGTAGTTTATTGTGTGTTAGAATCGAAATAGATCAGCTCAAGTGCGAGAAATGTTGAGTAATAATTCACTGTTTGTTGGTCAGTTGTATGACGATAAATCACTCACGCTGCGCGCTCGTTACAACTGACCACCAATCAGTGAATTATTATACAAGGATTCACTGCTAGAGCTGGGCTATTTCTTAAATATATTGATTGTTTTGTCTTGGCCAAACAGTGCACTGTCAGATGTTACCAGCAGATGATTCGCATGAAATATAAAACCTTATATTCCAAGAAATTGGAAAAGATGTCTTCTGCAGTCATGATTGACAGTTTAAGGATTAACACTAGACAGGAAACTAACTAAGACCTTCAGGAAATTGGACATATCACTGTAAATCTCACTTTACATATGAATTTAAAGATTTTAAAATTCCATATTCTAAAAACTCTTGTGTTATAATTCTTGCATTATGCTGGTTTTTTGTTTTGTTTCCTCAGAAAACTCTTTCCGGAGTACATGTAAGTTATAACAATAGTCAAAAAATTTTGGATCCGGACCAGGCCTGACAAAACAAGTTTGCATTTGTGCCTATGGAAGACTCTGGTCAGCCTGGGCATCCGTGCAGTCTGATCAGTCTTCGATGGGCACTCTATGGGTAAACAATGGTCCAACGTTTCTTCAGATTGATAACTAAGACTGATCAAACAGTGCAGATATGCAGACTGATTTCAATCAGGACTTTAGTTTAGAGTGTGTATCAAAAAACTAATTTTCTTATTTCTCAACCAAAACATATGTTGTGGGTACACCTTGAGAACCGTCTCAATGAGACGGTTCTTTTAAGCACCCAAAACAGATGTTTAAAATGATGGGTAAGAAAATATTTATAATTTTAAGCTCAAAAATTTTGTTTGTCTAAACCTGTGACAAATCTTCAGATTCTTCACTGTACACATGTACCTTTAATATGCTGTATACCTGCTCTAATTATCTTTCCTATTTTCAGCTTCACAGTCCAGTTGAGGTAGAGGATAGTCAAGGAAGCTTAAAGTCAGAAGTCTCTCAGTGACCATTTCACAGCATTTTACTATTTTTCCAACATGTTTGTAATAAACTATGTACTGGTTTGCTATTCTTGTCTTCATGCTTGACTTAGCCTGATATTGTCTAGTTTGACCATTCAACACCAGAATCACTCCCCTCACTGTCCTGGATGAGACTGATCATGATATGGGCAGTGACATGAGAAAACCTGCTTTTTGACCAGGTAAAGTTCAAACCATCCTGCTCAGCTACAGAGACTAGTTGGAATATTGATATTTTGCAGCAGGAAGTTAGATATTATACTTTCTAATAGGTGAATAACAAAGGCACTGATCACACTGCTTGGAGACTGAGGCTGGTCTGCGCCTTTGTTGTTCACATGCCACAAAGTTTGGTTTTCTCACGAGGCCCATATGATGCATGTAACATAGTGCAATGGTGGCCATCATGGCTGTCAGATCTGATCAGTTTGCATTAGAGCAATTCTGAATCTTGGTGTTGACCTGATGCCTGACATCAAATTTCAATGTAATTCTACAGATATCATTTGAAGAATTTCAAGATGGCTGTCGGACACTTTATCCACTACTTGGTACTGGTGCAACACAAGATGATCTGTCCAGACACGGCTGGCAATTTGCTGACTGGGAAGAATAAAAAAAAAAAGTAGAAATGGCCAGCTTTGATATATGAACAGAATGAATTAAGCAATTTTGAATGCCCATCTTGCCCAAATGCCTACCAAGTTTTGGTTCAATCTGTCATGATTCAGGATGTGTCATTTGAAGAATTTCAAGATGACTACCAACTTGGATCATCGGTAAGGAACAATTGTTGCAATTCTTAGTCTCCAGGTTGTCCCAATGGCTTCCACCAAGTTTTCATTCAGTCAGAGATGTTGTTTGAAGGATTTCAAGATGGCGGACATGACAGCCATCTTAAAATTCTTCAAAAGATATCTCCTCTTTTGGCAACAGGGAGATTCAGAATTGCTTGCGGCAATCTTATTTGATCTGATAGCCAAGATGGCCACTTCTATGCAATGTAGCATTTTCATCCAGGTGAGTGATTTTTAGCACACTTGGGCCTGTAGTTCCAATTTAACTCGGTATTGTTCATGTTTAAGTGTGAGAGGTGTACACTGGTCAGTATGACGGTATAATTCAATATCTCACGAGCCAATCATTTTTATCTTTGGGAGGCATATATTAATGACACTGTCCGTCCGTCCCTCCCGCTTCATGTCCGGTGCATATCTCATGTACTCTTTGAAATAGGAATTCCAAATTGATGTGTAAATGCATCTTGGGATGACAGAGTGTCACATCATTTTCTGGTCACTGTGACCTTGACCTCTGACTTAGTTTTAAGAATTATTGTGTCCGGAGCATATCTCTTATATTCTTTGAGGTAGGAATTCCAAATTTTGTGTGTGGATGCATCTTGGGATGGCGGAGTGTCGTGTACCATTTTCCGGTCACTGTGACCTTTACCTTGACCTCTTACCTAGTTTTTAAAATAATCGTGTCCGGAGCATATTTCTTATATTATTTGAGGTAGGAATCTCAAATTTGGTGTGTGGATGTATCTTGTGATGACGAAGTGTGGTATACTATAATTGAGTCACTGTGACCTTGAACTTAACCTCTGACCTAGTTTCTAGAAGCTGAATGGAGTCTGGTGCATATCTCCTATATTCTTTGAGATAGAAATTCCAAATTTTGTGTGTAAATGCATCTTGGGATGACGGAGTGTCACATACCATTTTCTGATCACTGTGACCTTGACCACTGGCCTAGTTTTAAGAATTGTTGTGTCCGGAGCATATCTCATATTCTTTGAGGTAGGAATTCCAAATTTTGTGTGTGGATGCATCTTGGGATGGCGGAGTGTCGTGTACCATTTTCTGGTCACTGTGACCTTGGCCTCTGACCTAGTTTTTAGAATAATTATGTTCGGAGCATTTTGTTCTATATTATTTGAGCTAGGAATCCCAAATTTGGCGTGTAGTTGCATCTTGGGATGGCAGAGTGTCATGTATCAGTTTTGTGACCTTGACCTAATTTCTACAATAATTGTGTCAGGAGCATATCTCATATATTATTTGAGGGAGAATTTCCAAATTTGCTATATGGCTACATCTTTGGATGCTGATGTGTAGCATACCATCTTTAGGTCACTGTGATCTTGACCTATGACCTAATTTTTAGAATAATCGTGTCTGGAGCATATCTCCTATATTATTTGATGTAGGAATCCCAAATTTGGGGTGTTGATTCCTCTTGGAATGGCAGAGTGGTGCATACCAGGTTGGGTCTCTTTGACCTTTACATTGACTTCTGGCCTCATTTCTAGGTTTCGGTGTCTGGAGCATATCTCCTATATTATAGCTATGTGTCTTATGCCAGACCAATTCCTTTGGGGGCATTCGTCACGTGTTTGTGACATTTCTTGTTAAAGCTACTTGCAGTTAGAGGGTATAGTCGGCTAGTGAAAACTTACAATTAGTCGCTCAGTAGGTAGAGCATTAGACTAGGGATCGAGAGATTGATTGGGAGTTTGAGACTCCCCACTAGTGGAGTCACTTTGTTGTGTCATTGTAATTGTAAACACAATATTACGTCACTGTCACTCTTGGTTGGCACGACAGTAGGTTCAGTATTTCAAAGGTTTTGAACAATATTGAAGTTTGATACAATATTTGACAAGTGTCACGGGCATATAATTTAGTATTTTTGAAAAGAACTTCCCAGAAGCTATACGTATGTGAAATATTAAATCTCTCAGACCAGTTTACCTGATACAGACTAGGAATAATATGTGTATTGTCTTATATTGATCACAACAGAAAATCAATTTTAACATTGCTAGATTAAGTGGATATATACTCGGCGTCAATGAAAGGTTACCAGTATCGAAATTTCGGAAAATATACTTGACAGCAAAAGATACGCATATTTTACAATATCCATTGAATACCAGAAACCCTTATCAAATTTTACCCTTAATGATATGAACATGTTTGAACGGACTCATGCATTTGCTCCTGACCGTTTTATTCATTATTACACAGTTAATTATTATTTTTTTGTTAATTAATGCAAAAACGCAAAAAAAGTGCCGTAATTGGAAAAGACATGATTCGAACCCGATGTCATTACATGTCATTAAAACACAATGTAACAGATAAGAAAACATCATAAAACTTTAAAATTCACTGCTGTAGAGATTATACTGCTTATCAAAAATCTTCAATTTTTGCATTTTTTGCATTGGTATTGAAACCACCGGAATCTTTATCTGGCACAGTATGACTGCTTTCAATTAATGTACTGTCCAACAGAACCGTTTAAAACAATTTTTTGACCCCTTCTTGCCTGTATTAAACACACTTCCGGTTAATTGTCCGATAACGTAACTGGGTCACAATGGTCCATCTTGAAAAATATCAGATAATTTAACCTTCATAAGTAGTCTGTGAGTCATGACTATCACGCAGCAGAGTGATTTTTATTCAAATCCGTTCAGTGGTTTTAGGCATACACCATCTCGAAAGGGGCCTTTATTACGAGTTATTTTATTACGCCCAGAGTTACTCCCCTTTATTATCATTATTTCAGTGAGCCATCCATTTGATAATACACAAATACATAACTGACACCTTACATATTACTAGATCAGTATTTAAACCCCAATTTATACACTATACCAAATATGCAAAATATGCGTTTCTTTTGCTGTTCAGTATATATAATACAGCTCTTTGGCTACTGTTACGTTCATGTTTCTGGTCAACGACACGCTTGTTTGGAAAGATAAAACAGTTACACGACCACTGGAACTATGGTGCATGTGATGCACATACATTTTATGTTTTTGCAGTTTTTAATAATTTGAAATCATCATTTTCAGAAGACAACATGCCAGAACATACCCTAGACATTTTCATTGAAAACGCCACCAAAATGATTTAGGTTATCTCATTAAACGCGAAAAAGGAGGATCAAACTTTAAGGTAGCACCTATACAATGCAATGGAAACTACAGGGGTCCGTCAAGGAATGATTATAATGCACCCGGGTGTGATAGATACCGTTTTCCATAGTGGTGATGCATGACACCCTATGCCATAAAATTGAGTGTTGAAGTATCCGCAGATCTTCATTCAGAATGGACTAAATATTGTCCTATGTTAAGTGTATGTGATTTACTGGTAACTTTTCACTGACGTTGAGTATATCTTTCAAAAGAATGAATGAATTTTTTCTTGTATAAACAAAAATTGCTTTTTGACCAAATATATGTATTTCTGGTATTTTGACCTTGAAAATTTCATAGGCAAAATTGTAAATATATTTTTCTACCAGAGATTTGTACTTTTGGGCGAATATATTTCTATATATTGTAGTCGGATAATTGTAGTTCATGTTCATGCAGATGTTCTTTTTTCTAAAGTTCACCCAGCATGTCACAGTATTGCAAACGGTATCAAACCAGGAAGTATTTTTAAAAAGACTGATAGGCATGCTGCAGATTGCTCAAAAGCTGTATGTTGGGGCTATAGTGATCTATGTGAGATGTAAAAATTGTTCATACAACAATGTGGCCAAAAGTGTTCGTCTCCTTGATAAAAAAGCATTTTATGTTTATACAGGAAAAATTGCATGAGCTTTTGATAGATATATCCCCTTAGGTAACTTGATAAGGTCATTTTTGTACCAAAATTTTCAGTGGCTGTTGGTCATTTTTCTGAGATTTGTCAATATAATTTCGCCATTGAATTTGGGAGCTTTTATACGGCATGGCCTTCTATTAGAGCAAATGCTGGCCATAAAGTTACTCTTTAAATGTACAGTGAAACCTGTATAAAACAGCCCCTCAAAATAGACAAAACTAGAAATGTGTCCATGTGACACGGATGCCCCCGCTATTGCAAAATTTACATAGTGAATTGTTATTAAAAAAGGGCAATAACTCCTGAAGGCATGATCAGATATGGGCCATTCTGAAACTTGAAGACATTATGATACTTAATAATGTGACCAAGTTTCATAGCTTTATAATCTAAACTATTCATCTTAGAGAGCAGACGTAGTTTCAACCGACGATTTTTCATTTATAAAATTAACGTAATAACTCCTTAAAGCATGGTGCCATATAGACCATTATCAAACTTGAAGAAGACATGGCACTAAACAATGTGACCAAGTTTCATAAAATTCTGATAAAAAGTATTTGACTTAGAGAGAGGACATCGTTTCAAATGGTGAATTTTCATAAACAAACGGCCATAACTACTAAAAGCATGGTGTGATATGACCACAATCGAACGTGAAGAAGACATCATGGTACTAAGCAATGTGACCAAGTTTCATAAAATTCTGAAAAAAAAATATTCGACTTAGAGAGCGGACATCGTTTCAAATGGTGAATTTTCATAAACAAAGGTCCATAACTACTGAAGGCATGGTCCGATATTTAACTTGAAGAAGACATTATGGTACTTAACAATGTGACCAAGTTTCATAAAATTCTGATAAAAAGTATTCTACTTAGAAAGCGGACATCGTTTCAAAAGGTGAATTTTCATAAACAAAGGGCCATAACTACTAAAAGCATGGTGTGATATGGACCACTATCGAACTTGAAGAAGACATCATGGTACTAAGCAATGTGACCAAGTTTCATAAAATTCTGAAAAAAAAATATTCGACTTAGAGAGCGGACATCGTTTCAAATGGTGAATTTTCATAAACAAAGGTCCATAACTACTGAAGGCATGGTCCGATATGGACCATTATTGAACTTGAAGACATCATGGTACTTAACAATGTGACCAAGTTTCATAAAATTCCGATAAAAATATTCAACTTGGAGAGCGGATGTTTTGGGACAGACGTACGTATGTAAAGTATGTACGTACGGATGGACAAGGGTAACACTTAATGCCCCGGCCATTGTCATGGCGGGGGCATAATAAAAATCGTAATGACAAATGGTTGCTTAATGAAGGTCGAAAGGGGGAGCATTCTGCAATACTTTTGATCTGCATCAAGCGATAATTTGTCTTGAAAACCAATTTGTGGTCTATTTGAGAGTGGTTGTTTTACACAGGTTTTACTGTACATGAACAGATATCTAAGTGGAGGCATAAACTCTTTGTTTTTATGTTTTTTACATTGAATTTCGCCTATAACTTTTTTATTACTAATTTTAGCAAACTGTGTTCGCGATGAAAGTTGGAGAGAAAAATTAGTGCCAATTTCTCCAAATGGTTCTATAATCCAAGATGTGCATAAGAGAAAAATAGCACGCCATGCGTAATCACAGCTTCCGCTCCTACAAATGATCATGCTCAAATTAGATTATGTACCTTATGGGTTTGCAAACAGCAGGATTATGCTATGCACAGCCGCTGAATAACAGTATATTCACCACTTGTGAATATTCTTTTGAGAAGAACCCTTTCTGTCACGCCTCTACGAAATTACTGTCAATAAAAGACTTAGAAATTTTGGTGGAATTCCGTTTATCGCAAATTCTTCATCTATGTACACAAAAATCTGATTGCACCACAAACTTCGAACCTTTTGGAGAAATTGGCGCTAATTTTCCTGCACAACTTTCATCGCGATCACATTTTGCTAAAATTGAAAACAAAAAAGTTATCGCCGAAAATCAATGTGAAAAACATTAAAACTAGAGTTAAGAAGTCTTTAAATTATGGTCTAAGTTTTCACCTTCAATAATCTGTGCATTCGAGCGGAGAAGGCTCTGGTCAGGTCATATATAGGTTCATTCGAGCCTTCCCTGATTGCCTTCCTTATAGTTCCAAAATCTCATGAGCTTGGAATGGATCACGTCGATGCACGAGCTGTTAAAGCTTCAGTTATTGTAACAAAGTCAGCCAGATATCAGATTGGCATTCACATAAGCAGCTCTGCAAATATATCCATAAAACTAAGTGAAACAGCTCAATTTTGTACATAGAACTTCTTGTGGTGTTGGAAGACTTATTCTATTGATTCCTCACTTTGTGTTATTTTGTACATTGGTGCTG
>CAXHUL010000624.1:0-75000 GCA_964019695.1 Loripinus fragilis
TAACGATGGAATGGACAGTGTTTATCACCTCAATAATTTGTTGACTTTGCAATAATAAGTAAGAAAGGCAGTAACGACCACAGGTATAGCTCTGATGTCAGAATCGAAATACATTTAAAACTAAAATTGTCTTTGTGGAACACTGTGTCCTCAACTATATGCATGCCCACAAGGATGTTTCTCTATTTTAAGACAAGGGTCATTTAAGTTTGAAGCTCATAGCTATATCACTCACCATCCTCTATAAGCTGACCAAGTTTGTAGCTCATAGCTATAATACTCATCCTCGTCTATCAGCTGACCAAGTTTGTAGCTACTAGCTCTAATTCTCATCATCCTCTATCAGCTGATCACGTTTGTAGGTCAAAGCTATACTACTCATCAACTATCGGCTGACCAAGTTTGTAGCTCCTAGCTATATCACTCACCATCCTCTATAAGCTGACCAAGTTTGTAGCTCATAGCTATAATACTCATCCTCGTCTATAAGCTGACCAAGTTTGTAGCTACTAGCTATAATACTCATCATCCTCTATAAGCTGACCAAGTTTGTAGCTACTAGCTATAATACTCATCATCCTCTATAAGCTGACCAAGTTTGTAGCTCCTACCTATATCACTCACCATCCTCTATAAGCTGACCAAGTTTGTGGCTACTAGCTATAATACTCATCCTCGTCTATAAGCTGACCAAGTTTGTAGCTACTAGCTATAATACTCATCATCCTCTATAAGCTGACCAAGTTTGTGGCTACTAGCTATAATACTCATCATCCTCTATAAGCTGACCAAGTTTGTAGCTACTAGCTATAATACTCATCATCCTCTATAAGCTGACCAAGTTTGTGGCTACTAGCTATAATACTCATCATCCTCTGTCAACTGACCAAGTTTGTAGCTACTAGCTATAATACTCATCATCCTCTATAAACTGACCAAGTTTGTGGCTACTAGCTATAATACTCATCATCCATTATAAGCTGACCAAGTTTGTAGCTACTAGCTATAATACTCATCATCCTCTGTCAACTGACAAAGTTTGTAGCTACTAGCTATAATACTCATCATCCTCTATAAGCTGACCAAGTTTGTGGCTACTAGCTATAATACTCATCATCCTCTATCAACTGACCGAGTTTGTAGCTACTAGCTATAATACTCATCATCCTCTATAAGCTGACCAAGTTTGTAGCTACTTGCTATAATACTCATCATCCTCTATAAGCTGACCAAGTTTGTAGCTACTAGCTATAATACTCATCATCCTCTATAAGCTGACCAGGTTTGTGGCTACTAGCTATAATACTCATCATCCTCTATAAGCTGACCAAGTTTGTAGCTACTAGCTATAATACTCATCATCCTCTATAAGCTGACCAAGTTTGTAGCTACTAGCTATAATACTCATCATCTTCTATAAGCTGACCAAGTTTGTAGCTTCTAGCTATAATACTCATCATCCTCTATAAACTGACCAAGTTTGTGGCTACTAGCTATAATATTAATCATCGTCTATAAGCTAAACAAATTTGTAGCTACTAGCTATAATACTCATCAACCTCTATAAGCTGACCAAGTTTGTAGCTACTAGCTATAATACTCATCATCCTCTATAAGCTGACCAAGTTTGTAGCTACTAGCTATAATAATAATCATCCTCTATAAGCTGACCAAGTTTTGACTACTAGCTATAATACTCATCCTCGTCTATAAGCTGACCAAGTTTGTAGCTACTAGCTATAATACTCATACTCCTCTATCAACTGACCAAGTTTGTGGCTACTAGCTATAATACTCATCATCCTCTATAAGCTGACCAAGTTTGTAGCTACTAGCTATAATACTCATCATCCTCTATAAGCTGACCAAGTTTGTAGCTACTAGCTATAATACTCATCATCCTCTATAAGCTGACCAAGTTTGTAGCTACTAGCTATAATACTCATCATCCTCTAAAAGCTGACCAAATTTCTGGCTACTAGCTATAATACTCATCCTCGTCTATAAGCTGACCAAGTTTGTAGCTACTAGCTATAATACTCATCATCCTCTACCAACTGACCAAGTTTGTGGCTACTAGCTATAATACTAATCATCCTCTATAAGCTGACCAAGTTTGTGGCTTCTAGCTATAAAACTCATCATCCTCTATCAACTGACCAAGTTTGTGGCTACTAGCTATAATACTCATCATCATCTATAAGCTGACCAAGTTTGTAGCTACTAGCTATAATACTCATCATCCTCTATCAGCTGACCAAGTTTGTGGCTACTAGCTATAATACTCATCATCCTCTATAAGCTGACCAAGTTTGTAGCTACTAGCTATAATACTCATCATCCTCTATAAGCTGACCAAGTTTGCGGCTACTAGTTATAATACTCATCATCCTCTATCAACTGACCAAGTTTGTAGCTACTAGCTATAATACTCATCATTCTCTATAAGCTGACCAAGTTTGTAGCTACTAGCTATAATACTCATCATCCTCTATAAGCTGACCAAGTTTGTAGCTACTAGCTATAATACTCATCATCCTCTATAAACTGACCAAGTTTGTAGCTACTAGCTATAATACTCATCATCCTCTATAAGCTGACCAAGTTTATAGCTACTAGCTATAAAACTCATCATCCTCTGTCAACTGACAAAGTTTGTAGCTACTAGCTATAATACTCATCATCCTCTATAAGCTGACCAAGTTTGTGGCTACTAGCTATAATACTCATCATCCTCTATCAACTGACCAAGTTTGTAGCTACTAGCTATAATACTCATCATCCTCTATAAGCTGACCAAGTTTGTAGCTACTTGCTATAATACTCATCATCCTCTATCAACTGACCAAGTTTGTAGCTACTAGCTATAATACTCATCATCATCTATAAGCTGACCAAGTTTGTAGCTACTAGTTATAATACTCATCATCCTCTATCAACTGACCAAGTTTGTAGCTACTAGCTATAATATTCATCATCCTCTATAAGCTGACCAAGTTTGTAGCTACTAGCTATAATACTCATCATCCTCTATAAGCTGACCAAGTTTGTGGCTACTAGCTATAACACTCATCATCCTCTATAAGCTGACCAAGTTTGTAGCTACTAGCTATAATACTCATCATCCTCTATAAGCTGACCAAGTTTGTGGCTACTAGTTATAATACTCATCATCCTCTATCAACTGACCAAGTTTGTAGCTACTAGCTATAATACTCATCATTCTCTATAAGCTGACCAAGTTTGTAGCTACTAGCTATAATACTCATCATCCTCTATAAGCTGACCAAGTTTGTAGCTACTAGCTATAATACTCGTCATCCTCTATAAGCTGACCAAGTTTGTAGCTACTAGCTATAATATTCATCATCATCTATAAGCTTACCAAGTTTGTAGCTACTAGCTATAATACTCATCATCCTCTATAAGCTGACCAAGTTTGTGGCTACTAGCTATAATACTCATCATCCTCTATAAGCTGACCAAGTTTGTGGCTACTAGCTATAATACTTATCATCCTCTATCAACTGACCAAGTTTGTGGCTACTAGCTATAATACTCATCATCCTCTATCAGCTGACCAAGTTTGTAGCTACTAGCTATAATACTCATCATCCTCTATAAGCTGACCAAGTTTGTAGCTACTAGCTATAATACTCATCATCCTCTATAAGCTGACCAAGTTTGTGGCTACTAGCTATAATACTCATCATCCTCTATAAGCTGACCAAGTTTGTAGCTACTAGCTATAATACTCATCATCCTCTATGAGCTGACCAAGTTTGTAGCTACTAGCTATAATACTCATCCTCGTCTATAAGCTAAACAAGTTTGTAGCTACTAGCTATAATACTCATCATCCTCTATAAGCTGACCAAGTTTTTAGCTACTAGCTATAATACTCATCATCCTCTATAAGCTGACCAAGTTTGTAGCTACTAGCTATAATAATCATCATCCTCTATAAGCTGACCAAGTTTTGACTACTAGCTATAATACTCATCATCCTCTATAAACTGACCAAGTTTGTGGCTACTAGCTATAATACTCATCCTCGTCTATAAGCTGACCAAGTTTGTAGCTACTAGCTATAATACTCATAATCCTCTATCAACTGACCAAGTTTGTGGCTACTAGCTATAATACTCATCATCCTCTATAAGCTGACCAAGTTTGTAGCTACTAGCTATAATACTCATTATCCTCTATAAGCTGACCAAGTTTGTAGCTACTAGCTATAATACTCATCATCCTCTATAAGCTGACCAAGTTTGTAGCTACTAGCTATAATACTCATCATCCTCTATAAGCTGACCAAATTTGTGGCTACTAGCTATAATACTCATCCTTGTCTATAAGCTGGCCAAGTTTGTAGCTACTAGCTATAATACTCATCATCCTCTACCAACTGACCAAGTTTGTGGCTACTAGCTATAATACTAATCATCCTCTATAAGCTGACCAAGTTTGTGGCTTCTAGCTATAATACTCATCATCCTCTATCAAGTGACCAAGTTTGTGGCTACTAGCTATAATACTCATCATCATCTATAAGCTGACAAAGTTTGTAGCTACTAGCTATAATACTCATCATCCTCTATAAGCTGACCAAATTTCTGGCTACTAGCTATAATACTCATCCTCGTCTATAAGCTGACCAAGTTTGTAGCTACTAGCTATAATACTCATCATCCTCTACCAACTGACCAAGTTTGTGGCTACTAGCTATAATACTAATCATCCTCTATAAGCTGACCAAGTTTGTGGCTTCTAGCTATAAAACTCATCATCCTCTATCAACTGACCAAGTTTGTGGCTACTAGCTATAATACTCATCATCATCTATAAGCTGACCAAGTTTGTAGCTACTAGCTATAATACTCATCATCCTCTATCAGCTGACCAAGTTTGTGGCTACTAGCTATAATACTCATCATCCTCTATAAGCTGACCAAGTTTGTAGCTACTAGCTATAATACTCATCATCCTCTATAAGCTGACCAAGTTTGCGGCTACTAGTTATAATACTCATCATCCTCTATCAACTGACCAAGTTTGTAGCTACTAGCTATAATACTCATCATTCTCTATAAGCTGACCAAGTTTGTAGCTACTAGCTATAATACTCATCATCCTCTATAAGCTGACCAAGTTTGTAGCTACTAGCTATAATACTCATCATCCTCTATAAACTGACCAAGTTTGTAGCTACTAGCTATAATACTCATCATCCTCTATAAGCTGACCAAGTTTGTAGCTACTAGCTATAAAACGCATCATCCTCTGTCAACTGACCAAGTTTGTAGCTACTAGCTATAATACTCATCATCCTCTATAAGCTGACCAAGTTTGTGGCTACTAGCTATAATACTCATCATCCTCTATCAACTGACCAAGTTTGTAGCTACTAGCTATAATACTCATCATCCTCTATAAGCTGACCAAGTTTGTAGCTACTTGCTATAATACTCATCATCCTCTATAAGCTGACCAAGTTTGTAGCTACTAGCTATAATACTCATCATCCTCTATAAGCTGACCAAGTTTGTGGCTACTAGCTATAATACTCATCATCCTCTATAAGCTGACCAAGTTTGTAGCTACTAGCTATAATACTCATCATCCTCTATAAGCTGACCAAGTTTGTGGCTACTAGTTATAATACTCATCATCCTCTATCAACTGACCAAGTTTGTAGCTACTAGCTATAATACTCATCATTCTCTATAAGCTGACCAAGTTTGTAGCTACTAGCTATAATACTCATCATCCTCTATAAGCTGACCAAGTTTGTAGCTACTAGCTATAATACTCATCATCCTCTATAAGCTGACCAAGTTTGTAGCTACTAGCTATAATATTCATCATCATCTATAAGCTTACCAAGTTTGTAGCTACTAGCTATAATACTCATCATCCTCTATAAGCTGACCAAGTTTGTGGCTACTAGCTATAATACTCATCATCCTCTATAAGCTGACCAAGTTTGTGGCTACTAGCTATAATACTTATCATCCTCTATCAACTGACCAAGTTTGTAGCTACTAGCTATAATACTCATCATCCTCTATAAGCTGACCAAGTTTGTGGCTACTAGCTATAATACTCATCATCCTCTATAAGCTGACCAAGTTTGTAGCTACTAGCTTTAATACTCATCATCCTCTATGAGCTGACCAAGTTTGTAGCTACTAGCTATAATACTCATCCTCGTCTATAAGCTAAACAAGTTTGTGGCTACTAGCTATAATACTCATCATCCTCTATAAGCTGACCAAGTTTGTAGCTACTAGCTATAATACTCATCATCCTCTAAAAGCTGACCAAGTTTGTAGCTACTAGCTATAATACTCATCATCCTCTATAAGCTGACCAAGTTTGTAGCTACTAGCTATAATACTCATCATCCTCTATAAGCTGACCAAATTTGTGGCTACTAGCTATAATACTCATCCTTGTCTATAAGCTGACCAAGTTTGTAGCTACTAGCTATAATACTCATCATCCTCTACCAACTGACCAAGTTTGTGGCTACTAGCTATAATACTAATCATCCTCTATAAGCTGACCAAGTTTGTGGCTTCTAGCTATAATACTCATCATCCTCTATCAACTGACCAAGTTTGTGGCTACTAGCTATAATACTCATCATCATCTATAAGCTGACAAAGTTTGTAGCTACTAGCTATAATACTCATCATCCTCTATCAGCTGACCAAGTTTGTGGCTACTAGCTATAATACTCATCATCCTCTATAAGCTGACCAAGTTTGTAGCTACTAGCTATAATACTCATCATCCTCTATAAGCTGACCAAGTTTGTGGCTACTAGTTATAATACTCATCATCCTCTATCAACTGACCAAGTTTGTAGCTACTAGCTATAATACTCATCATCCTCTATAAGCTGACCAAGTTTGTAGCTACTAGCTATAATACTCATCATCCTCTATAAGCTGACCAAGTTTGTAGCTACTAGCTATAATACTCATCATCCTCTATAAGCTGACCAAGTTTGTAGCTACTAGCTATAATACTCATCATCCTCTATAAGCTGACCAAGTTTGTAGCTACTAGCTATAATACTCATCATCAACTATCAACTGACCAAGTTTGTAGCTACTAGCTATAATACTCATCATCCTCTATAAGCTGACCAAGTTTGTGGTTACTGGCTATAATACTCATCATCCTCTATAAGCTGACCAAGTTTGTAGCTACTAGCTATAATACTCATCATCCTCTATAAGCTGACCAAGTTTGTAGCTACTAGCTATAATACTCATCATCCTCTATAAGCTGACCAAGTTTGTAGCTACTAGCTATAATACTCATCATCCTCTATAAGCTGACCAAGTTTGAAGCTACTAGTTATAATACTCATCATCCTCTATCAACTGACAAAGTTTGTGGCTACTAGCTATAATACTCATCATCCTCTATAAGCTGACCAAGTTTGTAGCTACTAGCTATAATACTCATCATCCTCTATAAGCTGACCAAGTTTGTAGCTACTAGCTATAATACTCATGATCCTCTATAAGCTGACCAAGTTTGTAGCTACTAGCTATAATACTCATCATCTTCTATAAGCTGATCAAGTTTGTAGCTTCTAGCTATAATACTCATCATCCTCTATAAACTGACAAAGTTTGTGGCTACTAGCTATAATATTCATCATCGTCTATAAGCTAAACAAGTTTGTAGCTACTAGCTATAATACTCATCATCCTCTATAAGCTGACCAAGTTTGTAGCTACTAGCTATAATACTCATCATCCTCTATAAGCTGACCAAGTTTGTAGCTACTAGCTATAATAATCATCATCCTCTATAAGCTGACCAAGTTTTGACTACTAGCTATAATACTCATCCTCGTCTATAAGCTGACCAGGTTTGTAGCTACTAGCTATAATACTCATACTCCTCTATAAGCTGACCAAGTTTGTGGCTACTAGCTATAATACTCATCATCCTCTATAAGCTGACCAAGTTTGTAGCTACTAGCTATAATACTCATCATCCTCTATAAGCTGACCAAGTTTGTAGCTACTAGCTATAATACTCATACTCCTCTATCAACTGACCAAGTTTGTGGCTACTAGCTATAATACTCATCATCCTCTATAAGCTGACCAAGTTTGTAGCTACTAGCTATAATACTCATCATCCTCTATAAGCTGACCAAGTTTGTAGCTACTAGCTATAATACTCATCATCCTCTATAAGCTGACCAAGTTTGTAGCTACTAGCTATAATACTCATCATCCTCTATAAGCTGACCAAATTTCTGGCTACTAGCTATAATACTCATCCTCGTCTATAAGCTGACCAAGTTTGTAGCTACTAGCTATAATACTCATCATCCTCTACCAACTGACCAAGTTTGTGGCTACTAGCTATAATACTAATCATCCTCTATAAGCTGACCAAGTTTGTGGCTTCTAGCTATAAAACTCATCATCCTCTATCAACTGACCAAGTTTGTGGCTACTAGCTATAATACTCATCATCATCTATAAGCTGACCAAGTTTGTAGCTACTAGCTATAATACTCATCATCCTCTATCAGCTGACCAAGTTTGTGGCTACTAGCTATAATACTCATCATCCTCTATAAGCTGACCAAGTTTGTAGCTACTAGCTATAATACTCATCATCCTCTATAAGCTGACCAAGTTTGCGGCTACTAGTTATAATACTCATCATCCTCTATCAACTGACCAAGTTTGTAGCTACTAGCTATAATACTCATCATTCTCTATAAGCTGACCAAGTTTGTAGCTACTAGCTATAATACTCATCATCCTCTATAAGCTGACCAAGTTTGTAGCTACTAGCTATAATACTCATCATCCTCTATAAACTGCCCAAGTTTGTAGCTACTAGCTATAATACTCATCATCCTCTATAAGCTGACCAAGTTTGTAGCTACTAGCTATAAAACTCATCATCCTCTGTCAACTGACCAAGTTTGTAGCTACTAGCTATAATACTCATCATCCTCTATAAGCTGACCAAGTTTGTGGCTACTAGCTATAATACTCATCATCCTCTATCAACTGACCAAGTTTGTAGCTACTAGCTATAATACTCATCATCCTCTATAAGCTGACCAAGTTTGTAGCTACTTGCTATAATACTCATCATCCTCTATCAACTGACCAAGTTTGTAGCTACTAGCTATAATACTCATCATCATCTATAAGCTGACCAAGTTTGTAGCTACTAGTTATAATACTCATCATCCTCTATCAACTGACCAAGTTTGTAGCTACTAGCTATAATATTCATCATCCTTTATAAGCTGACCAAGTTTGTAGCTACTAGCTATAATACTCATCATCCTCTATCAACTGACCAAGTTTGTGGCTACTAGCTATAATACTCATGATCCTCTATAAGCTGACCAAGTTTGTGGCTACTAGCTATAATACTCATCATCCTCTATAAGCTGACCAAGTTTGTAGCTACTAGCTATAATACTCATCATCCTCTATAAGCTGACCAAGTTTGTGGCTACTAGTTATAATACTCATCATCCTCTATCAACTGACCAAGTTTGTAGCTACTAGCTATAATACTCATCATTCTCTATAATCTGACCAAGTTTGTAGCTACTATCTATAATACTCATCATCCTCTATAAGCTGACCAAGTTTGTAGCTACTAGCTATAATACTCATCATCCTCTATAAGCTGACCAAGTTTGTAGCTACTAGCTATAATATTCATCATCATCTATAAGCTGACCAAGTTTGTGGCTACTAGTTATAATACTCATCATCCTCTATCAACTGACCAAGTTTGTAGCTACTAGCTATAATACTCATCATCCTCTATAAGCTGACCAAGTTTGTAGCTACTAGCTATAATACTCATCATCCTCTATAAGCTGACCAAGTTTGTGGCTACTAGCTATAATACTCATCATCCTCTATAAGCTGACCAAGTTTGTAGCTACTAGCTATAATACTCATCATCCTCTATAAGCTGACCAAGTTTGTGGCTACTAGTTATAATACTCATCATCCTCTATCAACTGACCAAGTTTGTAGCTACTAGCTATAATACTCATCATTCTCTATAATCTGACCAAGTTTGTAGCTACTATCTATAATACTCATCATCCTCTATAAGCTGACCAAGTTTGTAGCTACTAGCTATAATACTCATCATCCTCTATAAGCTGACCAAGTTTGTAGCTACTAGCTATAATATTCATCATCATCTATAAGCTTACCAAGTTTGTAGCTACTAGCTATAATACTCATCATCCTCTATAAGCTGACCAAGTTTGTGGCTACTAGCTATAATACTCATCATCCTCTATAAGCTGACCAAGTTTGTGGCTACTAGCTATAATACTTATCATCCTCTATCAACTGACCAAGTTTGTGGCTACTAGCTATAATACTCATCATCCTCTATCAGCTGACCAAGTTTGTAGCTACTAGCTATAATACTCATCATCCTCTATAAGCTGACCAAGTTTGTAGCTACTAGCTATAATACTCATCATCCTCTATAAGCTGACCAAGTTTGTGGCTACTAGCTATAATACTCATCATCCTCTATAAGCTGACCAAGTTTGTAGCTACTAGCTATAATACTCATCATCCTCTATGAGCTGACCAAGTTTGTAGCTACTAGCTATAATACTCATCCTCGTCTATAAGCTAAACAAGTTTGTAGCTACTAGCTATAATACTCATCATCCTCTATAAGCTGACCAAGTTTTTAGCTACTAGCTATAATACTCATCATCCTCTATAAGCTGACCAAGTTTGTAGCTACTAGCTATAATAATCATCATCCTCTATAAGCTGACCAAGTTTTGACTACTAGCTATAATACTCATCATCCTCTATAAACTGACCAAGTTTGTGGCTACTAGCTATAATACTCATCCTCGTCTATAAGCTGACCAAGTTTGTAGCTACTAGCTATAATACTCATAATCCTCTATCAACTGACCAAGTTTGTGGCTACTAGCTATAATACTCATCATCCTCTATAAGCTGACCAAGTTTGTAGCTACTAGCTATAATACTCATCATCCTCTATAAGCTGACCAAGTTTGTAGCTACTAGCTATAATACTCATCATCCTCTATAAGCTGACCAAGTTTGTAGCTACTAGCTATAATACTCATCATCCTCTATAAGCTGACCAAATTTGTGGCTACTAGCTATAATACTCATCCTTGTCTATAAGCTGACCAAGTTTGTAGCTACTAGCTATAATACTCATCATCCTCTACCAACTGACCAAGTTTGTGGCTACTAGCTATAATACTAATCATCCTCTATAAGCTGACCAAGTTTGTGGCTTCTAGCTATAATACTCATCATCCTCTATTAACTGACCAAGTTTGTGGCTACTAGCTATAATACTCATCATCATCTATAAGCTGACAAAGTTTGTAGCTACTAGCTATAATACTCATCATCCTCTATAAGCTGACCAAATTTCTGGCTACTAGCTATAATACTCATCCTCGTCTATAAGCTGACCAAGTTTGTAGCTACTAGCTATAATACTCATCATCCTCTACCAACTGACCAAGTTTGTGGCTACTAGCTATAATACTAATCATCCTCTATAAGCTGACCAAGTTTGTGGCTTCTAGCTATAAAACTCATCATCCTCTATCAACTGACCAAGTTTGTGGCTACTAGCCATAATACTCATCATCATCTATAAGCTGACCAAGTTTGTAGCTACTAGCTATAATACTCATCATCCTCTATCAGCTGACCAAGTTTGTGGCTACTAGCTATAATACTCATCATCCTCTATAAGCTGACCAAGTTTGTAGCTACTAGCTATAATACTCATCATCCTCTATAAGCTGACCAAGTTTGCGGCTACTAGTTATAATACTCATCATCCTCTATCAACTGACCAAGTTTGTAGCTACTAGCTATAATACTCATCATTCTCTATAAGCTGACCAAGTTTGTAGCTACTAGCTATAATACTCATCATCCTCTATAAGCTGACCAAGTTTGTAGCTACTAGCTATAATACTCATCATCCTCTATAAACTGACCAAGTTTGTAGCTACTAGCTATAATACTCATCATCCTCTATAAGCTGACCAAGTTTGTAGCTACTAGCTATAAAACGCATCATCCTCTGTCAACTGACCAAGTTTGTAGCTACTAGCTATAATACTCATCATCCTCTATAAGCTGACCAAGTTTGTGGCTACTAGCTATAATACTCATCATCCTCTATCAACTGACCAAGTTTGTAGCTACTAGCTATAATACTCATCATCCTCTATAAGCTGACCAAGTTTGTAGCTACTTGCTATAATACTCATCATCCTCTATAAGCTGACCAAGTTTGTAGCTACTAGCTATAATACTCATCATCCTCTATAAGCTGACCAAGTTTGTGGCTACTAGCTATAATACTCATCATCCTCTATAAGCTGACCAAGTTTGTAGCTACTAGCTATAATACTCATCATCTTCTATAAGCTGACCAAGTTTGTGGCTACTAGTTATAATACTCATCATCCTCTATCAACTGACCAAGTTTGTAGCTACTAGCTATAATACTCATCATTCTCTATAAGCTGACCAAGTTTGTAGCTACTAGCTATAATACTCATCATCCTCTATAAGCTGACCAAGTTTGTAACTACTAGCTATAATACTCATCATCCTCTATAAGCTGACCAAGTTTGTAGCTACTAGCTATAATATTCATCATCATCTATAAGCTTACCAAGTTTGTAGCTACTAGCTATAATACTCATCATCCTCTATAAGCTGACCAAGTTTGTGGCTACTAGCTATAATACTCATCATCCTCTATAAGCTGACCAAGTTTGTGGCTACTAGCTATAATACTTATCATCCTCTATCAACTGACCAAGTTTGTGGCTACTAGCTATAATACTCATCATCCTCTATCAGCTGACCAAGTTTGTAGCTACTAGCTATAATACTCATCATCCTCTATAAGCTGACCAAGTTTGTAGCTACTAGCTATAATACTCATTATCCTCTATAAGCTGACCAAGTTTGTGGCTACTAGCTATAATACTCATCATCCTCTATAAGCTGACCAAGTTTGTAGCTACTAGCTATAATACTCATCATCCTCTATGAGCTGACCAAGTTTGTAGCTACTAGCTATAATACTCATCCTCGTCTATAAGCTAAACAAGTTTGTAGCTACTAGCTATAATACTCATCATCCTCTATAAGCTGACCAAGTTTTTAGCTACTAGCTATAATACTCATCATCCTCTATAAGCTGACCAAGTTTGTAGCTACTAGCTATAATAATCATCATCCTCTATAAGCTGACCAAGTTTTGACTACTAGCTATAATACTCATCATCCTCTATAAACTGACCAAGTTTGTGGCTACTAGCTATAATACTCATCCTCGTCTATAAGCTGACCAAGTTTGTAGCTACTAGCTATAATACTCATAATCCTCTATCAACTGACCAAGTTTGTGGCTACTAGCTATAATACTCATCATCCTCTATAAGCTGACCAAGTTTGTAGCTACTAGCTATAATACTCATCATCCTCTAAAAGCTGACCAAGTTTGTAGCTACTAGCTATAATACTCATCATCCTCTATAAGCTGACCAAGTTTGTAGCTACTAGCTATAATACTCATCATCCTCTATAAGCTGACCAAATTTGTGGCTACTAGCTATAATACTCATCCTTGTCTATAAGCTGACCAAGTTTGTAGCTACTAGCTATAATACTCATCATCCTCTACCAACTGACCAAGTTTGTGGCTACTAGCTATAATACTAATCATCCTCTATAAGCTGACCAAGTTTGTGGCTTCTAGCTATAATACTCATCATCCTCTATCAACTGACCAAGTTTGTGGCTACTAGCTATAATACTCATCATCATCTATAAGCTGACAAAGTTTGTAGCTACTAGCTATAATACTCATCATCCTCTATCAGCTGACCAAGTTTGTGGCTACTAGCTATAATACTCATCATCCTCTATAAGCTGACCAAGTTTGTAGCTACTAGCTATAATACTCATCATCCTCTATAAGCTGACCAAGCTTGTGGCTACTAGTTATAATACTCATCATCCTCTATCAACTGACCAAGTTTGTAGCTACTAGCTATAATACTCATCATCCTCTATAAGCTGACCAAGTTTGTAGCTACTAGCTATAATACTCATCATCCTCTATAAGCTGACCAAGTTTGTAGCTACTAGCTATAATACTCATGATCCTCTATAAGCTGACCAAGTTTGTAGCTACTAGCTATAATACTCATCATCCTCTATAAGCTGACCAAGTTTGTAGCTACTAGCTATAATACTCATCATCCTCTATCAACTGACCAAGTTTGTAGCTACTAGCTATAATACTCATCATCCTCTATAAGCTGACCAAGTTTGTGGTTACTGGCTATAATACTCATCATCCTCTATAAGCTGACCAAGTTTGTAGCTACTAGCTATAATACTCATCATCCTCTATAAGCTGACCAAGTTTGTAGCTACTAGCTATAATACTCATCATCCTCTATAAGCTGACCAAGTTTGTAGCTACTAGCTATAATACTCATCATCCTCTATAAGCTGACCAAGTTTGTAGCTACTAGTTATAATACTCATCATCCTCTATCAACTGACAAAGTTTGTGGCTACTAGCTATAATACTCATCATCCTCTATAAGCTGACCAAGTTTGTAGCTACTAGCTATAATACTCATCATCCTCTATAAGCTGACCAAGTTTGTAGCTACTAGCTATAATACTCATGATCCTCTATAAGCTGACCAAGTTTGTAGCTACTAGCTATAATACTCATCATCTTCTATAAGCTGACCAAGTTTGTAGCTTCTAGCTATAATACTCATCATCCTCTATAAACTGACAAAGTTTGTGGCTACTAGCTATAATATTCATCATCGTCTATAAGCTAAACAAGTTTGTAGCTACTAGCTATAATACTCATCATCCTCTATAAGCTGACCAAGTTTGTAGCTACTAGCTATAATACTCATCATCCTCTATAAGCTGACCAAGTTTGTAGCTACTAGCTATAATACTCATCATCCTCTGTCAACTGACAAAGTTTGAAGCTACTAGCTATAATACTCATCATCCTCTATAAGCTGACCAAGTTTGTGCTTACTAGCTATAATACTCATCATCCTCTATCAACTGACCGAGTTTGTAGCTACTAGCTATAATACTCATCATCCTCTATAAGCTGACCAAGTTTGTAGCTACTTGCTATAATACTCATCATCCTCTATAAGCTGACCAAGTTTGTAGCTACTAGCTATAATACTCATCATCCTCTATAAGCTGACCAGGTTTGTGGCTACTAGCTATAATACTCATCATCCTCTATAAGCTGACCAAGTTTGTAGCTACTAGCTATAATACTCATCATCCTCTATAAGCTGACCAAGTTTGTAGCTACTAGCTATAATACTCATCATCTTCTATAAGCTGACCAAGTTTGTAGCTTCTAGCTATAATACTCATCATCCTCTATAAACTGACCAAGTTTGTGGCTACTAGCTATAATATTAATCATCGTCTATAAGCTAAACAAATTTGTAGCTACTAGCTATAATACTCATCATCCTCTATAAGCTGACCAAGTTTGTAGCTACTAGCTATAATACTCATCATCCTCTATAAGCTGACCAAGTTTGTAGCTACTAGCTATAATAATAATCATCCTCTATAAGCTGACCAAGTTTTGACTACTAGCTATAATACTCATCCTCGTCTATAAGCTGACCAAGTTTGTAGCTACTAGCTATAATACTCATACTCCTCTATCAACTGACAAAGTTTGTGGCTACTAGCTATAATACTCATCATCCTCTATAAGCTGACCAAGTTTGTAGCTACTAGCTATAATACTCATCATCCTCTATAAGCTGACCAAGTTTGTAGCTACTAGCTATAATACTCATCATCCTCTATAAGCTGACCAAGTTTGTAGCTACTAGCTATAATACTCATCATCCTCTATAAGCTGATCAAATTTCTGGCTACTAGCTATAATACTCATCCTCGTCTATAAGCTGACCAAGTTTGTAGCTACTAGCTATAATACTCATCATCCTCTACCAACTGACCAAGTTTGTGGCTACTAGCTATAATACTAATCATCCTCTATAAGCTGACCAAGTTTGTGGCTTCTAGCTATAAAACTCATCATCCTCTATCAACTGACCAAGTTTGTGGCTACTAGCTATAATACTCATCATCATCTATAAGCTGACCAAGTTTGTAGCTACTAGCTATAATACTCATCATCCTCTATCAGCTGACCAAGTTTGTGGCTACTAGCTATAATACTCATCATCCTCTATAAGCTGACCAAGTTTGTAGCTACTAGCTATAATACTCATCATCCTCTATAAGGTGACCAAGTTTGCGGCTACTAGTTATAATACTCATCATCCTCTATCAACTGACCAAGTTTGTAGCTACTAGCTATAATACTCATCATTCTCTATAAGCTGACCAAGTTTGTAGCTACTAGCTATAATACTCATCATCCTCTATAAGCTGACCAAGTTTGTAGCTACTAGCTATAATACTCATCATCCTCTATAAACTGACCAAGTTTGTAGCTACTAGCTATAATACTCATCATCCTCTATAAGCTGACCAAGTTTATAGCTACTAGCTATAAAACTCATCATCCTCTGTCAACTGACCAAGTTTGTAGCTACTAGCTATAATACTCATCATCCTCTATAAGCTGACCAAGTTTGTGGCTACTAGCTATAATACTCATCATCCTCTATCAACTGACCAAGTTTGTAGCTACTAGCTATAATACTCATCATCCTCTATAAGCTGACCAAGTTTGTAGCTACTTGCTATAATACTCATCATCCTCTATCAACTGACCAAGTTTGTAGCTACTAGCTATAATACTCATCATCATCTATAAGCTGACCAAGTTTGTAGCTACTAGTTATAATACTCATCATCCTCTATCAACTGACCAAGTTTGTAGCTACTAGCTATAATATTCATCATCCTCTATAAGCTGACCAAGTTTGTAGCTACTAGCTATAATACTCATCATCCTCTATAAGCTGACCAAGTTTGTGGCTACTAGCTATAACACTCATCATCCTCTATAAGCTGACCAAGTTTGTAGCAACTAGCTATAATACTCATCATCCTCTATAAGCTGACCAAGTTTGTGGCTACTAGTTATAATACTCATCATCCTCTATCAACTGACCAAGTTTGTAGCTACTAGCTATAATACTCATCATTCTCTATAAGCTGACCAAGTTTGTAGCTACTAGCTATAATACTCATCATCCTCTATAAGCTGACCAAGTTTGTAGCTACTAGCTATAATACTCATCATCCTCTATAAGCTGACCAAGTTTGTAGCTACTAGCTATAATATTCATCATCATCTATAAGCTTACCAAGTTTGTAGCTACTAGCTATAATACTCATCATCCTCTATAAGCTGACCAAGTTTGTGGCTACTAGCTATAATACTCATCATCCTCTATAAGCTGACCAAGTTTGTGGCTACTAGCTATAATACTTATCATCCTCTATCAACTGACCAAGTTTGTGGCTACTAGCTATAATACTCATCATCCTCTATCAGCTGACCAAGTTTGTAGCTACTAGCTATAATACTCATCATCCTCTATAAGCTGACCAAGTTTGTAGCTACTAGCTATAATACTCATCATCCTCTATAAGCTGACCAAGTTTGTGGCTACTAGCTATAATACTCATCATCCTCTATAAGCTGACCAAGTTTGTAGCTACTAGCTATAATACTCATCATCCTCTATGAGCTGACCAAGTTTGTAGCTACTAGCTATAATACTCATCCTCGTCTATAAGCTAAACAAGTTTGTAGCTACTAGCTATAATACTCATCATCCTCTATAAGCTGACCAAGTTTTTAGCTACTAGCTATAATACTCATCATCCTCTATAAGCTGACCAAGTTTGTAGCTACTAGCTATAATAATCATCATCCTCTATAAGCTGACCAAGTTTTGACTACTAGCTATAATGCTCATCATCCTCTATAAACTGACCAAGTTTGTGGCTACTAGCTATAATACTCATCCTCGTCTATAAGCTGACCAAGTTTGTAGCTACTAGCTATAATACTCATAATCCTCTATCAACTGACCAAGTTTGTGGCTACTAGCTATAATACTCATCATCCTCTATAAGCTGACCAAGTTTGTAGCTACTAGCTATAATACTCATTATCCTCTATAAGCTGACCAAGTTTGTAGCTACTAGCTATAATACTCATCATCCTCTATAAGCTGACCAAGTTTGTAGCTACTAGCTATAATACTCATCATCCTCTATAAGCTGACCAAATTTGTGGCTACTAGCTATAATACTCATCCTTGTCTATAAGCTGGCCAAGTTTGTAGCTACTAGCTATAATACTCATCATCCTCTACCAACTGACCAAGTTTGTGGCTACTAGCTATAATACTAATCATCCTCTATAAGCTGACCAAGTTTGTGGCTTCTAGCTATAATACTCATCATCCTCTATCAACTGACCAAGTTTGTGGCTACTAGCTATAATACTCATCATCATCTATAAGCTGACAAAGTTTGTAGCTACTAGCTATAATACTCATCATCCTCTATAAGCTGACCAAAGTTCTGGCTACTAGCTATAATACTCATCCTCGTCTATAAGCTGACCAAGTTTGTAGCTACTAGCTATAATACTCATCATCCTCTACCAACTGACCAAGTTTGTGGCTACTAGCTATAATACTAATCATCCTCTATAAGCTGACCAAGTTTGTGGCTTCTAGCTATAAAACTCATCATCCTCTATCAACTGACCAAGTTTGTGGCTACTAGCTATAATACTCATCATCATCTATAAGCTGACCAAGTTTGTAGCTACTAGCTATAATACTCATCATCCTCTATCAGCTGACCAAGTTTGTGGCTACTAGCTATAATACTCATCATCCTCTATAAGCTGACCAAGTTTGTAGCTACTAGCTATAATACTCATCATCCTCTATAAGCTGACCAAGTTTGCGGCTACTAGTTATAATACTCATCATCCTCTATCAACTGACCAAGTTTGTAGCTACTAGCTATAATACTCATCATTCTCTATAAGCTGACCAAGTTTGTAGCTACTAGCTATAATACTCATCATCCTCTATAAGCTGACCAAGTTTGTAGCTACTAGCTATAATACTCATCATCCTCTATAAACTGACCAAGTTTGTAGCTACTAGCTATAATACTCATCATCCTCTATAAGCTGACCAAGTTTGTAGCTACTAGCTATAAAACGCATCATCCTCTGTCAACTGACCAAGTTTGTAGCTACTAGCTATAATACTCATCATCCTCTATAAGCTGACCAAGTTTGTGGCTACTAGCTATAATACTCATCATCCTCTATCAACTGACCAAGTTTGTAGCTACTAGCTATAATACTCATCATCCTCTATAAGCTGACCAAGTTTGTAGCTACTTGCTATAATACTCATCATCCTCTATAAGCTGACCAAGTTTGTAGCTACTAGCTATAATACTCATCATCCTCTATAAGCTGACCAAGTTCGTGGCTACTAGCTATAATACTCATCATCCTCTATAAGCTGACCAAGTTTGTAGCTACTAGCTATAATACTCATCATCCTCTATAAGCTGACCAAGTTTGTGGCTACTAGTTATAATACTCATCATCCTCTATCAACTGACCAAGTTTGTAGCTACTAGCTATAATACTCATCATTCTCTATAAGCTGACCAAGTTTGTAGCTACTAGCTATAATACTCATCATCCTCTATAAGCTGACCAAGTTTGTAGATACTAGCTATAATACTCATCATCCTCTATAAGCTGACCAAGTTTGTAGCTACTAGCTATAATATTCATCATCATCTATAAGCTTACCAAGTTTGTAGCTACTAGCTATAATACTCATCATCCTCTATAAGCTGACCAAGTTTGTGGCTACTAGCTATAATACTCATCATCCTCTATAAGCTGACCAAGTTTGTGGCTACTAGCTATAATACTTATCATCCTCTATCAACTGACCAAGTTTGTAGCTACTAGCTATAATACTCATCATCCTCTATAAGCTGACCAAGTTTGTGGCTACTAGCTATAATACTCATCATCCTCTATAAGCTGACCAAGTTTGTAGCTACTAGCTATAATACTCATCATCCTCTATGAGCTGACCAAGTTTGTAGCTACTAGCTATAATACTCATCCTCGTCTATAAGCTAAACAAGTTTGTGGCTACTAGCTATAATACTCATCATCCTCTATAAGCTGACCAAGTTTGTAGCTACTAGCTATAATACTCATCATCCTCTAAAAGCTGACCAAGTTTGTAGCTACTAGTTATAATACTCATCATCCTCTATAAGCTGACCAAGTTTGTAGCTACTAGCTATAATACTCATCATCCTCTATAAGCTGACCAAATTTGTGGCTACTAGCTATAATACTCATCCTTGTCTATAAGCTGACCAAGTTTGTAGCTACTAGCTATAATACTCATCATCCTCTACCAACTGACCAAGTTTGTGGCTACTAGCTATAATACTAATCATCCTCTATAAGCTGACCAAGTTTGTGGCTTCTAGCTATTATACTCATCATCCTCTATCAACTGACCAAGTTTGTGGCTACTAGCTATAATACTCATCATCATCTATAAGCTGACAAAGTTTGTAGCTACTAGCTATAATACTCATCATCCTCTATCAGCTGACCAAGTTTGTGGCTACTAGCTATAATACTCATCATCCTCTATAAGCTGACCAAGTTTGTAGCTACTAGCTATAATACTCATCATCCTCTATAAGCTGACCAAGTTTGTGGCTACTAGTTATAATACTCATCATCCTCTATCAACTGACCAAGTTTGTAGCTACTAGCTATAATACTCATCATCCTCTATAAGCTGACCAAGTTTGTAGCTACTAGCTATAATACTCATCATCCTCTATAAGCTGACCAAGTTTGTAGCTACTAGCTATAATACTCATCATCCTCTATAAGCTGACCAAGTTTGTAGCTACTAGCTATAATACTCATCATCCTCTATAAGCTGACCAAGTTTGTAGCTACTAGCTATAATACTCATCATCAACTATCAACTGACCAAGTTTGTAGCTACTAGCTATAATACTCATCATCCTCTATAAGCTGACCAAGTTTGTGGTTACTGGCTATAATACTCATCATCCTCTATAAGCTGACCAAGTTTGTAGCTACTAGCTATAATACTCATCATCCTCTATAAGCTGACCAAGTTTGTAGCTACTAGCTATAATACTCATCATCCTCTATAAGCTGACCAAGTTTGTAGCTACTAGCTATAATACTCATCATCCTCTATAAGCTGACCAAGTTTGTAGCTACTAGTTATAATACTCATCATCCTCTATCAACTGACAAAGTTTGTGGCTACTAGCTATAATACTCATCATCCTCTATAAGCTGACCAAGTTTGTAGCTACTAGCTATAATACTCATCATCCTCTATAAGCTGACCAAGTTTGTAGCTACTAGCTATAATACTCATGATCCTCTATAAGCTGACCAAGTTTGTAGCTACTAGCTATAATACTCATCATCTTCTATAAGCTGATCAAGTTTGTAGCTTCTAGCTATAATACTCATTATCCTCTATAAACTGACAAAGTTTGTGGCTACTAGCTATAATATTCATCATCGTCTATAAGCTAAACAAGTTTGTAGCTACTAGCTATAATACTCATCATCCTCTATAAGCTGACCAAGTTTGTAGCTACTAGCTATAATACTCATCATCCTCTATAAGCTGACCAAGTTTGTAGCTACTAGCTATAATAATCATCATCCTCTATAAGCTGACCAAGTTTTGACTACTAGCTATAATACTCATCCTCGTCTATAAGCTGACCAAGTTTGTAGCTACTAGCTATAATACTCATACTCCTCTATAAGCTGACCAAGTTTGTGGCTACTAGCTATAATACTCATCATCCTCTATAAGCTGACCAAGTTTGTAGCTACTAGCTATAATACTCATCATCCTCTATAAGCTGACCAAGTTTGTAGCTACTAGCTATAATACTCATACTCCTCTATCAACTGACCAAGTTTGTGGCTACTAGCTATAATACTCATCATCCTCTATAAGCTGACCAAGTTTGTAGCTACTAGCTATAATACTCATCATCCTCTATAAGCTGACCAAGTTTGTAGCTACTAGCTATAATACTCATCATCCTCTATAAGCTGACCAAGTTTGTAGCTACTAGCTATAATACTCATCATCCTCTATAAGCTGACCAAATTTCTGGCTACTAGCTATAATACTCATCCTCGTCTATAAGCTGACCAAGTTTGTAGCTACTAGCTATAATACTCATCATCCTCTACCAACTGACCAAGTTTGTGGCTACTAGCTATAATACTAATCATCCTCTATAAGCTGACCAAGTTTGTGGCTTCTAGCTATAAAACTCATCATCCTCTATCAACTGACCAAGTTTGTGGCTACTAGCTATAATACTCATCATCATCTATAAGCTGACCAAGTTTGTAGCTACTAGCTATAATACTCATCATCCTCTATCAGCTGACCAAGTTTGTGGCTACTAGCTATAATACTCATCATCCTCTATAAGCTGACCAAGTTTGTAGCTACTAGCTATAATACTCATCATCCTCTATAAGCTGACCAAGTTTGCGGCTACTAGTTATAATACTCATCATCCTCTATCAACTGACCAAGTTTGTAGCTACTAGCTATAATACTCATCATTCTCTATAAGCTGACCAAGTTTGTAGCTACTAGCTATAATACTCATCATCCTCTATAAGCTGACCAAGTTTGTAGCTACTAGCTATAATACTCATCATCCTCTATAAACTGACCAAGTTTGTAGCTACTAGCTATAATACTCATCATCCTCTATAAGCTGACCAAGTTTGTAGCTACTAGCTATAAAACTCATCATCCTCTGTCAACTGACCAAGTTTGTAGCTACTAGCTATAATACTCATCATCCTCTATAAGCTGACCAAGTTTGTGGCTACTAGCTATAATACTCATCATCCTCTATCAACTGACCAAGTTTGTAGCTACTAGCTATAATACTCATCATCCTCTATAAGCTGACCAAGTTTGTAGCTACTTGCTATAATACTCATCATCCTCTATCAACTGACCAAGTTTGTAGCTACTAGCTATAATACTCATCATCATCTATAAGCTGACCAAGTTTGTAGCTACTAGTTATAATACTCATCATCCTCTATCAACTGACCAAGTTTGTAGCTACTAGCTATAATATTCATCATCCTTTATAAGCTGACCAAGTTTGTAGCTACTAGCTATAATACTCATCATCCTCTATCAACTGACCAAGTTTGTGGCTACTAGCTATAATACTTATGATCCTCTATAAGCTGACCAAGTTTGTGGCTACTAGCTATAATACTCATCATCCTCTATAAGCTGACCAAGTTTGTAGCTACTAGCTATAATACTCATCATCCTCTATAAGCTGACCAAGTTTGTGGCTACTAGTTATAATACTCATCATCCTCTATCAACTGACCAAGTTTGTAGCTACTAGCTATAATACTCATCATTCTCTATAATCTGACCAAGTTTGTAGCTACTATCTATAATACTCATCATCCTCTATAAGCTGACCAAGTTTGTAGCTACTAGCTATAATACTCATCATCCTCTATAAGCTGACCAAGTTTGTAGCTACTAGCTATAATATTCATCATTATCTATAAGCTGACCAAGTTTGTGGCTACTAGTTATAATACTCATCATCCTCTATCAACTGACCAAGTTTGTAGCTACTAGCTATAATACTCATCATCCTCTATAAGCTGACCAAGTTTGTAGCTACTAGCTATAATACTCATCATCCTCTATAAGCTGACCAAGTTTGTGGCTACTAGCTATAATACTCATCATCCTCTATAAGCTGACCAAGTTTGTAGCTACTAGCTATAATACTCATCATCCTCTATAAGCTGACCAAGTTTGTGGCTACTAGTTATAATACTCATCATCCTCTATCAACTGACCAAGTTTGTAGCTACTAGCTATAATACTCATCATTCTCTATAATCTGACCAAGTTTGTAGCTACTATCTATAATACTCATCATCCTCTATAAGCTGACCAAGTTTGTAGCTACTAGCTATAATACTCATCATCCTCTATAAGCTGACCAAGTTTGTAGCTACTAGCTATAATATTCATCATCATCTATAAGCTTACCAAGTTTGTAGCTACTAGCTATAATACTCATCATCCTCTATAAGCTGACCAAGTTTGTGGCTACTAGCTATAATACTCATCATCCTCTATAAGCTGACCAAGTTTGTGGCTACTAGCTATAATACTTATCATCCTCTATCAACTGACCAAGTTTGTGGCTACTAGCTATAATACTCATCATCCTCTATCAGCTGACCAAGTTTGTAGCTACTAGCTATAATACTCATCATCCTCTATAAGCTGACCAAGTTTGTAGCTACTAGCTATAATACTCATCATCCTCTATAAGCTGACCAAGTTTGTGGCTACTAGCTATAATACTCATCATCCTCTATAAGCTGACCAAGTTTGTAGCTACTAGCTATAATACTCATCATCCTCTATGAGCTGACCAAGTTTGTAGCTACTAGCTATAATACTCATCCTCGTCTATAAGCTAAACAAGTTTGTAGCTACTAGCTATAATACTCATCATCCTCTATAAGCTGACCAAATTTGTGGCTACTAGCTATAATACTCATCCTTGTCTATAAGCTGACCAAGTTTGTAGCTACTAGCTATAATACTCATCATCCTCTAAAAGCTGACCAAGTTTGTAGCTACTAGCTATAATACTCATCATCCTCTATAAGCTGACCAAGTTTGTAGCTACTAGCTATAATACTCATCATCCTCTATAAGCTGACCAAATTTGTGGCTACTAGCTATAATACTCATCCTTGTCTATAAGCTGACCAAGTTTGTAGCTACTAGCTATAATACTCATCATCCTCTACCAACTGACCAAGTTTGTGGCTACTAGCTATAATACTAATCATCCTCTATAAGCTGACCAAGTTTGTGGCTTCTAGCTATAATACTCATCATCCTCTATCAACTGACCAAGTTTGTGGCTACTAGCTATAATACTCATCATCATCTATAAGCTGACAAAGTTTGTAGCTACTAGCTATAATACTCATCATCCTCTATCAGCTGACCAAGTTTGTGGCTACTAGCTATAATACTCATCATCCTCTATAAGCTGACCAAGTTTGTAGCTACTAGCTATAATACTCATCATCCTCTATAAGCTGACCAAGCTTGTGGCTACTAGTTATAATACTCATCATCCTCTATCAACTGACCAAGTTTGTAGCTACTAGCTATAATACTCATCATCCTCTATAAGCTGACCAAGTTTGTAGCTACTAGCTATAATACTCATCATCCTCTATAAGCTGACCAAGTTTGTAGCTACTAGCTATAATACTCATGATCCTCTATAAGCTGACCAAGTTTGTAGCTACTAGCTATAATACTCATCATCCTCTATAAGCTGACCAAGTTTGTAGCTACTAGCTATAATACTCATCATCCTCTATCAACTGACCAAGTTTGTAGCTACTAGCTATAATACTCATCATCCTCTATAAGCTGACCAAGTTTGTGGTTACTGGCTATAATACTCATCATCCTCTATAAGCTGACCAAGTTTGTAGCTACTAGCTATAATACTCATCATCCTCTATAAGCTGACCAAGTGTGTAGCTACTAGCTATAATACTCATCATCCTCTATAAGCTGACCAAGTTTGTAGCTACTAGCTATAATACTCATCATCCTCTATAAGCTGACCAAGTTTGTAGCTACTAGTTATAATACTCATCATCCTCTATCAACTGACAAAGTTTGTGGCTACTAGCTATAATACTCATCATCCTCTATAAGCTGACCAAGTTTGTAGCTACTAGCTATAATACTCATCATCCTCTATAAGCTGACCAAGTTTGTAGCTACTAGCTATAATACTCATGATCCTCTATAAGCTGACCAAGTTTGTAGCTACTAGCTATAATACTCATCATCTTCTATAAGCTGACCAAGTTTGTAGCTTCTAGCTATAATACTCATCATCCTCTATAAACTGACAAAGTTTGTGGCTACTAGCTATAATATTCATCATCGTCTATAAGCTAAACAAGTTTGTAGCTACTAGCTATAATACTCATCATCCTCTATAAGCTGACCAAGTTTGTAGCTACTAGCTATAATACTCATCATCCTCTATAAGCTGACCAAGTTTGTAGCTACTAGCTATAATACTCATCATCCTCTATAAGCTGACCAAATTTCTGGCTACTAGCTATAATACTCATCCTTGTCTATAAGCTGACCAAGTTTGTAGCTACTAGCTATAATACTCATCATCCTCTACCAACTGACCAAGTTTGTGGCTACTAGCTATAATACTAATCATCCTCTATAAGCTGACCAAGTTTGTGGCTTCTAGCTATAATACTCATCATCCTCTATCAACTGACCAAGTTTGTGGCTACTAGCTATAATACTCATCATCATCTATAAGCTGACAAAGTTTGTAGCTACTAGCTATAATACTCATCATCCTCTATCAGCTGACCAAGTTTGTAACTACTAGCTATAATACTCATCATCCTCTATAAGCTGACCAAGTTTGTAGCTACTAGCTATAATACTCATCATCCTCTATAAGCTGACCAAGTTTGTGGCTACTAGTTATAATACTCATCATCTTCTATCAACTGACCAAGTTTGTAGCTACTAGCTATAATACTCATCATCCTCTATAAGCTGACCAAGTTTGTAGCTACTAGCTATAATACTCATCATCCTCTATAAGCTGACCAAGTTTGTAGCTACTAGCTATAATACTCATCATCCTCTATAAGCTGACCAAGTTTGTAGCTACTAGCTATAATACTCATCATCCTCTATAAGCTGACCAAGTTTGTAGCTACTAGCTATAATACTCATCATCCTCTATCAACTGACCAAGTTTGTAGCTACTAGCTATAATACTCATCATCCTCTATAAGCTGACCAAGTTTGTGGTTACTGGCTATAATACTCATCATCCTCTATAAGCTGACCAAGTTTGTAGCTACTAGCTATAATACTCATCATCCTCTATAAGCTGACCAAGTTTGTAGCTACTAGCTATAATACTCATCATCCTCTATAAGCTGACCAAGTTTGTAGCTACTAGCTATAATACTCATCATCCTCTATAAGCTGACCAAGTTTGTAGCTACTAGTTATAATACTCATCATCCTCTATCAACTGACAAAGTTTGTGGCTACTAGCTATAATACTCATCATCCTCTATAAGCTGACCAAGTTTGTAGCTACTAGCTATAATACTCATCATCCTCTATAAGCTGACCAAGTTTGTAGCTACTAGCTATAATACTCATGATCCTCTATAAGCTGACCAAGTTTGTAGCTACTAGCTATAATACTCATCATCTTCTATAAGCTGACCAAGTTTGTAGCTTCTAGCTATAATACTCATCATCCTCTATAAACTTACAAAGTTTGTGGCTACTAGCTATAATATTCATCATCGTCTATAAGCTAAACAAGTTTGTAGCTACTAGCTATAATACTCATCATCCTCTATAAGCTGACCAAGTTTGTAGCTACTAGCTATAATACTCATCATCCTCTATAAGCTGACCAAGTTTGTAGCTACTAGCTATAATAATCATCATCCTCTATAAGCTGACCAAGTTTTGACTACTAGCTATAATACTCATCCTCGTCTATAAGCTGACCAAGTTTGTAGCTACTTGCTATAATTCTCATACTCCTCTATAAGCTGACCAAGTTTGTGGCTACTAGCTATAATATTCATCATCCTCTATAAGCTGACCAAGTTTGTAGCTACTAGCTATAATACTCATCATCCTCTATAAGCTGACCAAGTTTGTAGCTACTAGCTATAATACTCATCATCCTCTATAAGCTGACCAAGTTTGTAGCTACTAGCTATAATACTCATCATCCTCTATAAGCTGACCAAATTTCTGGCTACTAGCTATAATACTCATCCTCGTCTATAAGCTGACCAAGTTTGTAGCTACTAGCTATAATACTCATCATCCTCTATAAACTGACCAAGTTTGTGGCTACTAGCTATAATATTCATCATCATCTATAAGCTGACCAAGTTTGTAGCTACTAGCTATAATACTCATCATCCTCTATAAGCTGACCAAGTTTGTGGCTACTAGCTATAATACTCATCATCCTCTATAAGCTGACCAAGTTTGTGGCTACTAGCTATAATACTCATCATCCTCTATCAACTGACCAAGTTTGTAGCTACTAGCTATAATACTCATCATCCTCTATCAGCTTACCAAGTTTGTAGCTACTAGCTATAATACTCATCATCCTCTATAAGCTGACCAAGTTTGTAGCTACTAGCTATAATACTCATCATCCTCTATAAGCTGACCAAGTTTGTGGCTACTAGCTATAATACTCATCATCCTCTATCAACTGACCAAGTTTGTGGCTACTAGCTATAATACTCATCATCCTCTATCAGCTGACCAAGTTTGTAGCTACTAGCTATAATACTCATCATCCTCTATCAGCTTACCAAGTTTGTAGCTACTAGCTATAATACTCATCATCCTCTATAAGCTGACCAAGTTTGTAGCTACTAGCTATAATACTCATCATCCTCTATAAGCTGACCAAGTTTGTAGCTACTAGCTATAATACTCATCATCCTCTATAAGCTGACCAAGTTTGTGGCTACTAGCTATAATACTCATCATCCTCTATCAGCTTACCAAGTTTGTAGCTACTAGCTATAATACTCATTATCCTCTATAAGCTGACCAAGTTTTCAGCTACTAGCTATAATACTCATCATCCTCTATAAGCTGACCAAGTTTGTGGCTACTAGCTATAATACTCATCATCCTCTATAAGCTGACCAAGTTTGTAGCTACTAGCTATAATACTCATCATCATCTATAAGCTTACCAAGTTTGTAGCTACTAGCTATAATACTCATCATCCTCTATAAGCTGACCAAGTTTGTAGCTACTAGCTATAATACTCATCATCCTCTATGAGCTGACCAAGTTTGTAGCTACTAGCTATAATACTCATCATCCTCTATAAGCTGACCAAGTTTGTAGCTACTAGCTATAATACTCATCATCCTCTATGAGCTGACCAAGTTTGTAGCTACTAGCTATAATGCTCATCCTCGTCTATAAGCTAAACAAGTTTGTAGCTACTAGCTATAATACTCATCATCCTCTATAAGCTGACCAAGTTTTTAGCTACTAGCTATAATACTCATCATCCTCTATAAGCTGACCAAGTTTGTGGCTACTAGCTATAATACTCATCATCCTCTATCAACTGACCAAGTTTGTGGCTACTAGCTATAATACTCATCATCCTCTATCAGCTGACCAAGTTTGTAGCTACTAGCTATAATACTCATCATCCTCTGTCAACTGACAAAGTTTGTAGCTACTAGCTATAATACTCATCATCCTCTATAAGCTGACCAAGTTTGTGGCTACTAGCTATAATACTCATCATCCTCTATCAACTGACCGAGTTTGTAGCTACTAGCTATAATACTCATCATCCTCTATAAGCTGACCAAGTTTGTAGCTACTTGCTATAATACTCATCATCCTCTATAAGCTGACCAAGTTTGTAGCTACTAGCTATAATACTCATCATCCTCTATAAGCTGACCAGGTTTGTGGCTACTAGCTATAATACTCATCATCCTCTATAAGCTGACCAAGTTTGTAGCTACTAGCTATAATACTCATCATCCTCTATAAGCTGACCAAGTTTGTAGCTACTAGCTATAATACTCATCATCTTCTATAAGCTGACCAAGTTTGTAGCTTCTAGCTATAATACTCATCATCCTCTATAAACTGACCAAGTTTGTGGCTACTAGCTATAATATTAATCATCGTCTATAAGCTAAACAAATTTGTAGCTACTAGCTATAATACTCATCATCCTCTATAAGCTGACCAAGTTTGTAGCTACTAGCTATAATACTCATCATCCTCTATAAGCTGACCAAGTTTGTAGCTACTAGCTATAATAATAATCATCCTCTATAAGCTGACCAAGTTTTGACTACTAGCTATAATACTCATCCTCGTCTATAAGCTGACCAAGTTTGTAGCTACTAGCTATAATACTCATACTCCTCTATCAACTGACCAAGTTTGTGGCTACTAGCTATAATACTCATCATCCTCTATAAGCTGACCAAGTTTGTAGCTACTAGCTATAATACTCATCATCCTCTATAAGCTGACCAAGTTTGTAGCTACTAGCTATAATACTCATCATCCTCTATAAGCTGACCAAGTTTGTAGCTACTAGCTATAATACTCATCATCCTCTAAAAGCTGACCAAATTTCTGGCTACTAGCTATAATACTCATCCTCGTCTATAAGCTGACCAAGTTTGTAGCTACTAGCTATAATACTCATCATCCTCTACCAACTGACCAAGTTTGTGGCTACTAGCTATAATACTAATCATCCTCTATAAGCTGACCAAGTTTGTGGCTTCTAGCTATAAAACTCATCATCCTCTATCAACTGACCAAGTTTGTGGCTACTAGCTATAATACTCATCATCATCTATAAGCTGACCAAGTTTGTAGCTACTAGCTATAATACTCATCATCCTCTATCAGCTGACCAAGTTTGTGGCTACTAGCTATAATACTCATCATCCTCTATAAGCTGACCAAGTTTGTAGCTACTAGCTATAATACTCATCATCCTCTATAAGCTGACCAAGTTTGCGGCTACTAGTTATAATACTCATCATCCTCTATCAACTGACCAAGTTTGTAGCTACTAGCTATAATACTCATCATTCTCTATAAGCTGACCAAGTTTGTAGCTACTAGCTATAATACTCATCATCCTCTATAAGCTGACCAAGTTTGTAGCTACTAGCTATAATACTCATCATCCTCTATAAACTGACCAAGTTTGTAGCTACTAGCTATAATACTCATCATCCTCTATAAGCTGACCAAGTTTATAGCTACTAGCTATAAAACTCATCATCCTCTGTCAACTGACAAAGTTTGTAGCTACTAGCTATAATACTCATCATCCTCTATAAGCTGACCAAGTTTGTGGCTACTAGCTATAATACTCATCATCCTCTATCAACTGACCAAGTTTGTAGCTACTAGCTATAATACTCATCATCCTCTATAAGCTGACAAAGTTTGTAGCTACTTGCTATAATACTCATCATCCTCTATCAACTGACCAAGTTTGTAGCTACTAGCTATAATACTCATCATCATCTATAAGCTGACCAAGTTTGTAGCTACTAGTTATAATACTCATCATCCTCTATCAACTGACCAAGTTTGTAGCTACTAGCTATAATATTCATCATCCTCTATAAGCTGACCAAGTTTGTAGCTACTAGCTATAATACTCATCATCCTCTATAAGCTGACCAAGTTTGTGGCTACTAGCTATAACACTCATCATCCTCTATAAGCTGACCAAGTTTGTAGCTACTAGCTATAATACTCATCATCCTCTATAAGCTGACCAAGTTTGTGGCTACTAGTTATAATACTCATCATCCTCTATCAACTGACCAAGTTTGTAGCTACTAGCTATAATACTCATCATTCTCTATAAGCTGACCAAGTTTGTAGCTACTAGCTATAATACTCATCATCCTCTATAAGCTGACCAAGTTTGTAGCTACTAGCTATAATACTCGTCATCCTCTATAAGCTGACCAAGTTTGTAGCTACTAGCTATAATATTCATCATCATCTATAAGCTTACCAAGTTTGTAGCTACTAGCTATAATACTCATCATCCTCTATAAGCTGACCAAGTTTGTGGCTACTAGCTATAATACTCATCATCCTCTATAAGCTGACCAAGTTTGTGGCTACTAGCTATAATACTTATCATCCTCTATCAACTGACCAAGTTTGTGGCTACTAGCTATAATACTCATCATCCTCTATCAGCTGACCAAGTTTGTAGCTACTAGCTATAATACTCATCATCCTCTATAAGCTGACCAAGTTTGTAGCTACTAGCTATAATACTCATCATCCTCTATAAGCTGACCAAGTTTGTGGCTACTAGCTATAATACTCATCATCCTCTATAAGCTGACCAAGTTTGTAGCTACTAGCTATAATACTCATCATCCTCTATGAGCTGACCAAGTTTGTAGCTACTAGCTATAATACTCATCCTCGTCTATAAGCTAAACAAGTTTGTAGCTACTAGCTATAATACTCATCATCCTCTATAAGCTGACCAAGTTTTTAGCTACTAGCTATAATACTCATCATCCTCTATAAGCTGACCAAGTTTGTAGCTACTAGCTATAATAATCATCATCCTCTATAAGCTGACCAAGTTTTGACTACTAGCTATAATACTCATCATCCTCTATAAACTGACCAAGTTTGTGGCTACTAGCTATAATACTCATCCTCGTCTATAAGCTGACCAAGTTTGTAGCTACTAGCTATAATACTCATAATCCTCTATCAACTGACCAAGTTTGTGGCTACTAGCTATAATACTCATCATCCTCTATAAGCTGACCAAGTTTGTAGCTACTAGCTATAATACTCATTATCCTCTATAAGCTGACCAAGTTTGTAGCTACTAGCTATAATACTCATCATCCTCTATAAGCTGACCAAGTTTGTAGCTACTAGCTATAATACTCATCATCCTCTATAAGCTGACCAAATTTGTGGCTACTAGCTATAATACTCATCCTTGTCTATAAGCTGGCCAAGTTTGTAGCTACTAGCTATAATACTCATCATCCTCTACCAACTGACCAAGTTTGTGGCTACTAGCTATAATACTAATCATCCTCTATAAGCTGACCAAGTTTGTGGCTTCTAGCTATAATACTCATCATCCTCTATCAACTGACCAAGTTTGTGGCTACTAGCTATAATACTCATCATCATCTATAAGCTGACAAAGTTTGTAGCTACTAGCTATAATACTCATCATCCTCTATAAGCTGACCAAATTTCTGGCTACTAGCTATAATACTCATCCTCGTCTATAAGCTGACCAAGTTTGTAGCTACTAGCTATAATACTCATCATCCTCTACCAACTGACCAAGTTTGTGGCTACTAGCTATAATACTAATCATCCTCTATAAGCTGACCAAGTTTGTGGCTTCTAGCTATAAAACTCATCATCCTCTATCAACTGACCAAGTTTGTGGCTACTAGCTATAATACTCATCATCATCTATAAGCTGACCAAGTTTGTAGCTACTAGCTATAATACTCATCATCCTCTATCAGCTGACCAAGTTTGTGGCTACTAGCTATAATACTCATCATCCTCTATAAGCTGACCAAGTTTGTAGCTACTAGCTATAATACTCATCATCCTCTATAAGCTGACCAAGTTTGCGGCTACTAGTTATAATACTCATCATCCTCTATCAACTGACCAAGTTTGTAGCTACTAGCTATAATACTCATCATTCTCTATAAGCTGACCAAGTTTGTAGCTACTAGCTATAATACTCATCATCCTCTATAAGCTGACCAAGTTTGTAGCTACTAGCTATAATACTCATCATCCTCTATAAACTGACCAAGTTTGTAGCTACTAGCTATAATACTCATCATCCTCTATAAGCTGACCAAGTTTGTAGCTACTAGCTATAAAACGCATCATCCTCTGTCAACTGACCAAGTTTGTAGCTACTAGCTATAATACTCATCATCCTCTATAAGCTGACCAAGTTTGTGGCTACTAGCTATAATACTCATCATCCTCTATCAACTGACCAAGTTTGTAGCTACTAGCTATAATACTCATCATCCTCTATAAGCTGACCAAGTTTGTAGCTACTTGCTATAATACTCATCATCCTCTATAAGCTGACCAAGTTTGTAGCTACTAGCTATAATACTCATCATCCTCTATAAGCTGACCAAGTTTGTGGCTACTAGCTATAATACTCATCATCCTCTATAAGCTGACCAAGTTTGTAGCTACTAGCTATAATACTCATCATCCTCTATAAGCTGACCAAGTTTGTGGCTACTAGTTATAATACTCATCATCCTCTATCAACTGACCAAGTTTGTAGCTACTAGCTATAATACTCATCATTCTCTATAAGCTGACCAAGTTTGTAGCTACTAGCTATAATACTCATCATCCTCTATAAGCTGACCAAGTTTGTAGCTACTAGCTATAATACTCATCATCCTCTATAAGCTGACCAAGTTTGTAGCTACTAGCTATAATATTCATCATCATCTATAAGCTTACCAAGTTTGTAGCTACTAGCTATAATACTCATCATCCTCTATAAGCTGACCAAGTTTGTGGCTACTAGCTATAATACTCATCATCCTCTATAAGCTGACCAAGTTTGTGGCTACTAGCTATAATACTTATCATCCTCTATCAACTGACCAAGTTTGTAGCTACTAGCTATAATACTCATCATCCTCTATAAGCTGACCAAGTTTGTGGCTACTAGCTATAATACTCATCATCCTCTATAAGCTGACCAAGTTTGTAGCTACTAGCTTTAATACTCATCATCCTCTATGAGCTGACCAAGTTTGTAGCTACTAGCTATAATACTCATCCTCGTCTATAAGCTAAACAAGTTTGTGGCTACTAGCTATAATACTCATCATCCTCTATAAGCTGACCAAGTTTGTAGCTACTAGCTATAATACTCATCATCCTCTAAAAGCTGACCAAGTTTGTAGCTACTAGCTATAATACTCATCATCCTCTATAAGCTGACCAAGTTTGTAGCTACTAGCTATAATACTCATCATCCTCTATAAGCTGACCAAATTTGTGGCTACTAGCTATAATACTCATCCTTGTCTATAAGCTGACCAAGTTTGTAGCTACTAGCTATAATACTCATCATCCTCTACCAACTGACCAAGTTTGTGGCTACTAGCTATAATACTAATCATCCTCTATAAGCTGACCAAGTTTGTGGCTTCTAGCTATAATACTCATCATCCTCTATCAACTGACCAAGTTTGTGGCTACTAGCTATAATACTCATCATCATCTATAAGCTGACAAAGTTTGTAGCTACTAGCTTTAATACTCATCATCCTCTATCAGCTGACCAAGTTTGTGGCTACTAGCTATAATACTCATCATCCTCTATAAGCTGACCAAGTTTGTAGCTACTAGCTATAATACTCATCATCCTCTATAAGCTGACCAAGTTTGTGGCTACTAGTTATAATACTCATCATCCTCTATCAACTGACCAAGTTTGTAGCTACTAGCTATAATACTCATCATCCTCTATAAGCTGACCAAGTTTGTAGCTACTAGCTATAATACTCATCATCCTCTATAAGCTGACCAAGTTTGTAGCTACTAGCTATAATACTCATCATCCTCTATAAGCTGACCAAGTTTGTAGCTACTAGCTATAATACTCATCATCCTCTATAAGCTGACCAAGTTTGTAGCTACTAGCTATAATACTCATCATCAACTATCAACTGACCAAGTTTGTAGCTACTAGCTATAATACTCATCATCCTCTATAAGCTGACCAAGTTTGTGGTTACTGGCTATAATACTCATCATCCTCTATAAGCTGACCAAGTTTGTAGCTACTAGCTATAATACTCATCATCCTCTATAAGCTGACCAAGTTTGTAGCTACTAGCTATAATACTCATCATCCTCTATAAGCTGACCAAGTTTGTAGCTACTAGCTATAATACTCATCATCCTCTATAAGCTGACCAAGTTTGAAGCTACTAGTTATAATACTCATCATCCTCTATCAACTGACAAAGTTTGTGGCTACTAGCTATAATACTCATCATCCTCTATAAGCTGACCAAGTTTGTAGCTACTAGCTATAATACTCATCATCCTCTATAAGCTGACCAAGTTTGTAGCTACTAGCTATAATACTCATGATCCTCTATAAGCTGACCAAGTTTGTAGCTACTAGCTATAATACTCATCATCTTCTATAAGCTGATCAAGTTTGTAGCTTCTAGCTATAATACTCATCATCCTCTATAAACTGACAAAGTTTGTGGCTACTAGCTATAATATTCATCATCGTCTATAAGCTAAACAAGTTTGTAGCTACTAGCTATAATACTCATCATCCTCTATAAGCTGACCAAGTTTGTAGCTACTAGCTATAATACTCATCATCCTCTATAAGCTGACCAAGTTTGTAGCTACTAGCTATAATAATCATCATCCTCTATAAGCTGACCAAGTTTTGACTACTAGCTATAATACTCATCCTCGTCTATAAGCTGACCAGGTTTGTAGCTACTAGCTATAATACTCATACTCCTCTATAAGCTGACCAAGTTTGTGGCTACTAGCTATAATACTCATCATCCTCTATAAGCTGACCAAGTTTGTAGCTACTAGCTATAATACTCATCATCCTCTATAAGCTGACCAAGTTTGTAGCTACTAGCTATAATACTCATACTCCTCTATCAACTGACCAAGTTTGTGGCTACTAGCTATAATACTCATCATCCTCTATAAGCTGACCAAGTTTGTAGCTACTAGCTATAATACTCATCATCCTCTATAAGCTGACCAAGTTTGTAGCTACTAGCTATAATACTCATCATCCTCTATAAGCTGACCAAGTTTGTAGCTACTAGCTATAATACTCATCATCCTCTATAAGCTGACCAAATTTCTGGCTACTAGCTATAATACTCATCCTCGTCTATAAGCTGACCAAGTTTGTAGCTACTAGCTATAATACTCATCATCCTCTACCAACTGACCAAGTTTGTGGCTACTAGCTATAATACTAATCATCCTCTATAAGCTGACCAAGTTTGTGGCTTCTAGCTATAAAACTCATCATCCTCTATCAACTGACCAAGTTTAAGGCTACTAGCTATAATACTCATCATCATCTATAAGCTGACCAAGTTTGTAGCTTCTAGCTATAATACTCATCATCCTCTATCAGCTGACCAAGTTTGTGGCTACTAGCTATAATACTCATCATCCTCTATAAGCTGACCAAGTTTGTAGCTACTAGCTATAATACTCATCATCCTCTATAAGCTGACCAAGTTTGCGGCTACTAGTTATAATACTCATCATCCTCTATCAACTGGCCAAGTTTGTAGCTACTAGCTATAATACTCATCATTCTCTATAAGCTGACCAAGTTTGTAGCTACTAGCTATAATACTCATCATCCTCTATAAGCTGACCAAGTTTGTAGCTACTAGCTATAATACTCATCATCCTCTATAAACTGCCCAAGTTTGTAGCTACTAGCTATAATACTCATCATCCTCTATAAGCTGACCAAGTTTGTAGCTACTAGCTATAAAACTCATCATCCTCTGTCAACTGACCAAGTTTGTAGCTACTAGCTATAATACTCATCATCCTCTATAAGCTGACCAAGTTTGTGGATACTAGCTATAATACTCATCATCCTCTATCAACTGACCAAGTTTGTAGCTACTAGCTATAATACTCATCATCCTCTATAAGCTGACCAAGTTTGTAGCTACTTGCTATAATACTCATCATCCTCTATCAACTGACCAAGTTTGTAGCTACTAGCTATAATACTCATCATCATCTATAAGCTGACCAAGTTTGTAGCTACTAGTTATAATACTCATCATCCTCTATCAACTGACCAAGTTTGTAGCTACTAGCTATAATATTCATCATCCTTTATAAGCTGACCAAGTTTGTAGCTACTAGCTATAATACTCATCATCCTCTATCAACTGACCAAGTTTGTGGCTACTAGCTATAATACTCATGATCCTCTATAAGCTGACCAAGTTTGTGGCTACTAGCTATAATACTCATCATCCTCTATAAGCTGACCAAGTTTGTAGCTACTAGCTATAATACTCATCATCCTCTATAAGCTGACCAAGTTTGTGGCTACTAGTTATAATACTCATCATCCTCTATCAACTGACCAAGTTTGTAGCTACTAGCTATAATACTCATCATTCTCTATAATCTGACCAAGTTTGTAGCTACTATCTATAATACTCATCATCCTCTATAAGCTGACCAAGTTTGTAGCTACTAGCTATAATACTCATCATCCTCTATAAGCTGACCAAGTTTGTAGCTACTAGCTATAATATTCATCATCATCTATAAGCTGACCAAGTTTGTGGCTACTAGTTATAATACTCATCATCCTCTATCAACTGACCAAGTTTGTAGCTACTAGCTATAATACTCATCATCCTCTATAAGCTGACCAAGTTTGTAGCTACTAGCTATAATACTCATCATCCTCTATAAGCTGACCAAGTTTGTGGCTACTAGCTATAATACTCATCATCCTCTATAAGCTGACCAAGTTTGTAGCTACTAGCTATAATACTCATCATCCTCTATAAGCTGACCAAGTTTGTGGCTACTAGTTATAATACTCATCATCCTCTATCAACTGACCAAGTTTGTAGCTACTAGCTATAATACTCATCATTCTCTATAATCTGAACAAGTTTGTAGCTACTATCTATAATACTCATCATCCTCTATAAGCTGACCAAGTTTGTAGCTACTAGCTATAATACTCATCATCCTCTATAAGCTGACCAAGTTTGTAGCTACTAGCTATAATATTCATCATCATCTATAAGCTTACCAAGTTTGTAGCTACTAGCTATAATACTCATCATCCTCTATAAGCTGACCAAGTTTGTGGCTACTAGCTATAATACTCATCATCCTCTATAAGCTGACCAAGTTTGTGGCTACTAGCTATAATACTTATCATCCTCTATCAACTGACCAAGTTTGTGGCTACTAGCTATAATACTCATCATCCTCTATCAGCTGACCAAGTTTGTAGCTACTAGCTATAATACTCATCATCCTCTATAAGCTGACCAAGTTTGTAGCTACTAGCTATAATACTCATCATCCTCTATAAGCTGACCAAGTTTGTGGCTACTAGCTATAATACTCATCATCCTCTATAAGCTGACCAAGTTTGTAGCTACTAGCTATAATACTCATCATCCTCTATGAGCTGACCAAGTTTGTAGCTACTAGCTATAATACTCATCCTCGTCTATAAGCTAAACAAGTTTGTAGCTACTAGCTATAATACTCATCATCCTCTATAAGCTGACCAAGTTTTTAGCTACTAGCTATAATACTCATCATCCTCTATAAGCTGACCAAGTTTGTAGCTACTAGCTATAATAATCATCATCCTCTATAAGCTGACCAAGTTTTGACTACTAGCTATAATACTCATCATCCTCTATAAACTGACCAAGTTTGTGGCTACTAGCTATAATACTCATCCTCGTCTATAAGCTGACCAAGTTTGTAGCTACTAGCTATAATACTCATAATCCTCTATCAACTGACCAAGTTTGTGGCTACTAGCTATAATACTCATCATCCTCTATAAGCTGACCAAGTTTGTAGCTACTAGCTATAATACTCATCATCCTCTATAAGCTGACCAAGTTTGTAGCTACTAGCTATAATACTCATCATCCTCTATAAGCTGACCAAGTTTGTAGCTACTAGCTATAATACTCATCATCCTCTATAAGCTGACCAAATTTGTGGCTACTAGCTATAATACTCATCCTTGTCTATAAGCTGACCAAGTTTGTAGCTACTAGCTATAATACTCATCATCCTCTACCAACTGACCAAGTTTGTGGCTACTAGCTATAATACTAATCATCCTCTATAAGCTGACCAAGTTTGTGGCTTCTAGCTATAATACTCATCATCCTCTATTAACTGACCAAGTTTGTGGCTACTAGCTATAATACTCATCATCATCTATAAGCTGACAAAGTTTGTAGCTACTAGCTATAATACTCATCATCCTCTATAAGCTGACCAAATTTCTGGCTACTAGCTATAATACTCATCCTCGTCTATAAGCTGACCAAGTTTGTAGCTACTAGCTATAATACTCATCATCCTCAACCAACTGACCAAGTTTGTGGCTACTAGCTATAATACTAATCATCCTCTATAAGCTGACCAAGTTTGTGGCTTCTAGCTATAAAACTCATCATCCTCTATCAACTGACCAAGTTTGTGGCTACTAGCCATAATACTCATCATCATCTATAAGCTGACCAAGTTTGTAGCTACTAGCTATAATACTCATCATCCTCTATCAGCTGACCAAGTTTGTGGCTACTAGCTATAATACTCATCATCCTCTATAAGCTGACCAAGTTTGTAGCTACTAGCTATAATACTCATCATCCTCTATAAGCTGACCAAGTTTGCGGCTACTAGTTATAATACTCATCATCCTCTATCAACTGACCAAGTTTGTAGCTACTAGCTATAATACTCATCATTCTCTATAAGCTGACCAAGTTTGTAGCTACTAGCTATAATACTCATCATCCTCTATAAGCTGACCAAGTTTGTAGCTACTAGCTATAATACTCATCATCCTCTATAAACTGACCAAGTTTGTAGCTACTAGCTATAATACTCATCATCCTCTATAAGCTGACCAAGTTTGTAGCTACTAGCTATAAAACGCATCATCCTCTGTCAACTGACCAAGTTTGTAGCTACTAGCTATAATACTCATCATCCTCTATAAGCTGACCAAGTTTGTGGCTACTAGCTATAATACTCATCATCCTCTATCAACTGACCAAGTTTGTAGCTACTAGCTATAATACTCATCATCCTCTATAAGCTGACCAAGTTTGTAGCTACTTGCTATAATACTCATCATCCTCTATAAGCTGACCAAGTTTGTAGCTACTAGCTATAATACTCATCATCCTCTATAAGCTGACCAAGTTTGTGGCTACTAGCTATAATACTCATCATCCTCTATAAGCTGACCAAGTTTGTAGCTACTAGCTATAATACTCATCATCTTCTATAAGCTGACCAAGTTTGTGGCTACTAGTTATAATACTCATCATCCTCTATCAACTGACCAAGTTTGTAGCTACTAGCTATAATACTCATCATTCTCTATAAGCTGACCAAGTTTGTAGCTACTAGCTATAATACTCATCATCCTCTATAAGCTGACCAAGTTTGTAACTACTAGCTATAATACTCATCATCCTCTATAAGCTGACCAAGTTTGTAGCTACTAGCTATAATATTCATCATCATCTATAAGCTTACCAAGTTTGTAGCTACTAGCTATAATACTCATCATCCTCTATAAGCTGACCAAGTTTGTGGCTACTAGCTATAATACTCATTATCCTCTATAAGCTGACCAAGTTTGTGGCTACTAGCTATAATACTTATCATCCTCTATCAACTGACCAAGTTTGTGGCTACTAGCTATAATACTCATCATCCTCTATCAGCTGACCAAGTTTGTAGCTACTAGCTATAATACTCATCATCCTCTATAAGCTGACCAAGTTTGTAGCTACTAGCTATAATACTCATTATCCTCTATAAGCTGACCAAGTTTGTGGCTACTAGCTATAATACTCATCATCCTCTATAAGCTGACCAAGTTTGTAGCTACTAGCTATAATACTCATCATCCTCTATGAGCTGACCAAGTTTGTAGCTACTAGCTATAATACTCATCCTCGTCTATAAGCTAAACAAGTTTGTAGCTACTAGCTATAATACTCATCATCCTCTATAAGCTGACCAAGTTTTTAGCTACTAGCTATAATACTCATCATCCTCTATAAGCTGACCAAGTTTGTAGCTACTAGCTATAATAATCATCATCCTCTATAAGCTGACCAAGTTTTGACTACTAGCTATAATACTCATCATCCTCTATAAACTGACCAAGTTTGTGGCTACTAGCTATAATACTCATCCTCGTCTATAAGCTGACCAAGTTTGTAGCTACTAGCTATAATACTCATAATCCTCTATCAACTGACCAAGTTTGTGGCTACTAGCTATAATACTCATCATCCTCTATAAGCTGACCAAGTTTGTAGCTACTAGCTATAATACTCATCATCCTCTAAAAGCTGACCAAGTTTGTAGCTACTAGCTATAATACTCATCATCCTCTATAAGCTGACCAAGTTTGTAGCTACTAGCTATAATACTCATCATCCTCTATAAGCTGACCAAATTTGTGGCTACTAGCTATAATACTCATCCTTGTCTATAAGCTGACCAAGTTTGTAGCTACTAGCTATAATACTCATCATCCTCTACCAACTGACCAAGTTTGTGGCTACTAGCTATAATACTAATCATCCTCTATAAGCTGACCAAGTTTGTGGCTTCTAGCTATAATACTCATCATCCTCTATCAACTGACCAAGTTTGTGGCTACTAGCTATAATACTCATCATCATCTATAAGCTGACAAAGTTTGTAGCTACTAGCTATAATACTCATCATCCTCTATCAGCTGACCAAGTTTGTGGCTACTAGCTATAATACTCATCATCCTCTATAAGCTGACCAAGTTTGTAGCTACTAGCTATAATACTCATCATCCTCTATAAGCTGACCAAGCTTGTGGCTACTAGTTATAATACTCATCATCCTCTATCAACTGACCAAGTTTGTAGCTACTAGCTATAATACTCATCATCCTCTATAAGCTGACCAAGTTTGTAGCTACTAGCTATAATACTCATCATCCTCTATAAGCTGACCAAGTTTGTAGCTACTAGCTATAATACTCATGATCCTCTATAAGCTGACCAAGTTTGTAGCTACTAGCTATAATACTCATCATCCTCTATAAGCTGACCAAGTTTGTAGCTACTAGCTATAATACTCATCATCCTCTATCAACTGACCAAGTTTGTAGCTACTAGCTATAATACTCATCATCCTCTATAAGCTGACCAAGTTTGTGGTTACTGGCTATAATACTCATCATCCTCTATAAGCTGACCAAGTTTGTAGCTACTAGCTATAATACTCATCATCCTCTATAAGCTGACCAAGTTTGTAGCTACTAGCTATAATACTCATCATCCTCTATAAGCTGACCAAGTTTGTAGCTACTAGCTATAATACTCATCATCCTCTATAAGCTGACCAAGTTTGTAGCTACTAGTTATAATACTCATCATCCTCTATCAACTGACAAAGTTTGTGGCTACTAGCTATAATACTCATCATCCTCTATAAGCTGACCAAGTTTGTAGCTACTAGCTATAATACTCATCATCCTCTATAAGCTGACCAAGTTTGTAGCTACTAGCTATAATACTCATGATCCTCTATAAGCTGACCAAGTTTGTAGCTACTAGCTATAATACTCATCATCCTCTATAAGCTGACCAAGTTTGTAGCTACTAGCTATAATACTCATCATCCTCTATAAGCTGACCAAGTTTGTAGCTACTAGCTATAATACTCATCATCCTCTATAAGCTGACCAAATTTGTGGCTACTAGCTATAATACTCATCCTTGTCTATAAGCTGACCAAGTTTGTAGCTACTAGCTATAATACTCATCATCCTCTACCAACTGACCAAGTTTGTGGCTACTAGCTATAATACTAATCATCCTCTATAAGCTGACCAAGTTTGTGGCTTCTAGCTATAATACTCATCATCCTCTATTAACTGACCAAGTTTGTGGCTACTAGCTATAATACTCATCATCATCTATAAGCTGACAAAGTTTGTAGCTACTAGCTATAATACTCATCATCCTCTATAAGCTGACCAAATTTCTGGCTACTAGCTATAATACTCATCCTCGTCTATAAGCTGACCAAGTTTGTAGCTACTAGCTATAATACTCATCATCCTCTACCAACTGACCAAGTTTGTGGCTACTAGCTATAATACTAATCATCCTCTATAAGCTGACCAAGTTTGTGGCTTCTAGCTATAAAACTCATCATCCTCTATCAACTGACCAAGTTTGTGGCTACTAGCCATAATACTCATCATCATCTATAAGCTGACCAAGTTTGTAGCTACTAGCTATAATACTCATCATCCTCTATCAGCTGACCAAGTTTGTGGCTACTAGCTATAATACTCATCATCCTCTATAAGCTGACCAAGTTTGTAGCTACTAGCTATAATACTCATCATCCTCTATAAGCTGACCAAGTTTGCGGCTACTAGTTATAATACTCATCATCCTCTATCAACTGACCAAGTTTGTAGCTACTAGCTATAATACTCATCATTCTCTATAAGCTGACCAAGTTTGTAGCTACTAGCTATAATACTCATCATCCTCTATAAGCTGACCAAGTTTGTAGCTACTAGCTATAATACTCATCATCCTCTATAAACTGACCAAGTTTGTAGCTACTAGCTATAATACTCATCATCCTCTATAAGCTGACCAAGTTTGTAGCTACTAGCTATAAAACGCATCATCCTCTGTCAACTGACCAAGTTTGTAGCTACTAGCTATAATACTCATCATCCTCTATAAGCTGACCAAGTTTGTGGCTACTAGCTATAATACTCATCATCCTCTATCAACTGACCAAGTTTGTAGCTACTAGCTATAATACTCATCATCCTCTATAAGCTGACCAAGTTTGTAGCTACTTGCTATAATACTCATCATCCTCTATAAGCTGACCAAGTTTGTAGCTACTAGCTATAATACTCATCATCCTCTATAAGCTGACCAAGTTTGTGGCTACTAGCTATAATACTCATCATCCTCTATAAGCTGACCAAGTTTGTAGCTACTAGCTATAATACTCATCATCTTCTATAAGCTGACCAAGTTTGTGGCTACTAGTTATAATACTCATCATCCTCTATCAACTGACCAAGTTTGTAGCTACTAGCTATAATACTCATCATTCTCTATAAGCTGACCAAGTTTGTATCTACTAGCTATAATACTCATCATCCTCTATAAGCTGACCAAGTTTGTAACTACTAGCTATAATACTCATCATCCTCTATAAGCTGACCAAGTTTGTAGCTACTAGCTATAATATTCATCATCATCTATAAGCTTACCAAGTTTGTAGCTACTAGCTATAATACTCATCATCCTCTATAAGCTGACCAAGTTTGTGGCTACTAGCTATAATACTCATTATCCTCTATAAGCTGACCAAGTTTGTGGCTACTAGCTATAATACTTATCATCCTCTATCAACTGACCAAGTTTGTGGCTACTAGCTATAATACTCATCATCCTCTATCAGCTGACCAAGTTTGTAGCTACTAGCTATAATACTCATCATCCTCTATAAGCTGACCAAGTTTGTAGCTACTAGCTATAATACTCATTATCCTCTATAAGCTGACCAAGTTTGTGGCTACTAGCTATAATACTCATCATCCTCTATAAGCTGACCAAGTTTGTAGCTACTAGCTATAATACTCATCATCCTCTATGAGCTGACCAAGTTTGTAGCTACTAGCTATAATACTCATCCTCGTCTATAAGCTAAACAAGTTTGTAGCTACTAGCTATAATACTCATCATCCTCTATAAGCTGACCAAGTTTTTAGCTACTAGCTATAATACTCATCATCCTCTATAAGCTGACCAAGTTTGTAGCTACTAGCTATAATAATCATCATCCTCTATAAGCTGACCAAGTTTTGACTACTAGCTATAATACTCATCATCCTCTATAAACTGACCAAGTTTGTGGCTACTAGCTATAATACTCATCCTCGTCTATAAGCTGACCAAGTTTGTAGCTACTAGCTATAATACTCATAATCCTCTATCAACTGACCAAGTTTGTGGCTACTAGCTATAATACTCATCATCCTCTATAAGCTGACCAAGTTTGTAGCTACTAGCTATAATACTCATCATCCTCTAAAAGCTGACCAAGTTTGTAGCTACTAGCTATAATACTCATCATCCTCTATAAGCTGACCAAGTTTGTAGCTACTAGCTATAATACTCATCATCCTCTATAAGCTGACCAAATTTGTGGCTACTAGCTATAATACTCATCCTTGTCTATAAGCTGACCAAGTTTGTAGCTACTAGCTATAATACTCATCATCCTCTACGAACTGACCAAGGTTGTGGCTACTAGCTATAATACTAATCATCCTCTATAAGCTGACCAAGTTTGTGGCTTCTAGCTATAATACTCATCATCCTCTATCAACTGACCAAGTTTGTGGCTACTAGCTATAATACTCATCATCATCTATAAGCTGACAAAGTTTGTAGCTACTAGCTATAATACTCATCATCCTCTATCAGCTGACCAAGTTTGTGGCTACTAGCTATAATACTCATCATCCTCTATAAGCTGACCAAGTTTGTAGCTACTAGCTATAATACTCATCATCCTCTATAAGCTGACCAAGCTTGTGGCTACTAGTTATAATACTCATCATCCTCTATCAACTGACCAAGTTTGTAGCTACTAGCTATAATACTCATCATCCTCTATAAGCTGACCAAGTTTGTAGCTACTAGCTATAATACTCATCATCCTCTATAAGCTGACCAAGTTTGTAGCTACTAGCTATAATACTCATGATCCTCTATAAGCTGACCAAGTTTGTAGCTACTAGCTATAATACTCATCATCCTCTATAAGCTGACCAAGTTTGTAGCTACTAGCTATAATACTCATCATCCTCTATCAACTGACCAAGTTTGTAGCTACTAGCTATAATACTCATCATCCTCTATAAGCTGACCAAGTTTGTGGTTACTGGCTATAATACTCATCATCCTCTATAAGCTGACCAAGTTTGTAGCTACTAGCTATAATACTCATCATCCTCTATAAGCTGACCAAGTTTGTAGCTACTAGCTATAATACTCATCATCCTCTATAAGCTGACCAAGTTTGTAGCTACTAGCTATAATACTCATCATCCTCTATAAGCTGACCAAGTTTGTAGCTACTAGTTATAATACTCATCATCCTCTATCAACTGACAAAGTTTGTGGCTACTAGCTATAATACTCATCATCCTCTATAAGCTGACCAAGTTTGTAGCTACTAGCTATAATACTCATCATCCTCTATAAGCTGACCAAGTTTGTAGCTACTAGCTATAATACTCATGATCCTCTATAAGCTGACCAAGTTTGTAGCTACTAGCTATAATACTCATCATCTTCTATAAGCTGACCAAGTTTGTAGCTTCTAGCTATAATACTCATCATCCTCTATAAACTGACAAAGTTTGTGGCTACTAGCTATAATATTCATCATCGTCTATAAGCTAAACAAGTTTGTAGCTACTAGCTATAATACTCATCATCCTCTATAAGCTGACCAAGTTTGTAGCTACTAGCTATAATACTCATCATCCTCTATAAGCTGACCAAGTTTGTAGCTACTAGCTATAATACTCATCATCCTCTGTCAACTGACAAAGTTTGAAGCTACTAGCTATAATACTCATCATCCTCTATAAGCTGACCAAGTTTGTGGCTACTAGCTATAATACTCATCATCCTCTATCAACTGACCGAGTTTGTAGCTACTAGCTATAATACTCATCATCCTCTATAAGCTGACCAAGTTTGTAGCTACTTGCTATAATACTCATCATCCTCTATAAGCTGACCAAGTTTGTAGCTACTAGCTATAATACTCATCATCCTCTATAAGCTGACCAGGTTTGTGGCTACTAGCTATAATACTCATCATCCTCTATAAGCTGACCAAGTTTGTAGCTACTAGCTATAATACTCATCATCCTCTATAAGCTGACCAAGTTTGTAGCTACTAGCTATAATACTCATCATCTTCTATAAGCTGACCAAGTTTGTAGCTTCTAGCTATAATACTCATCATCCTCTATAAACTGACCAAGTTTGTGGCTACTAGCTATAATATTAATCATCGTCTATAAGCTAAACAAATTTGTAGCTACTAGCTATAATACTCATCATCCTCTATAAGCTGACCAAGTTTGTAGCTACTAGCTATAATACTCATCATCCTCTATAAGCTGACCAAGTTTGTAGCTACTAGCTATAATAATAATCATCCTCTATAAGCTGACCAAGTTTTGACTACTAGCTATAATACTCATCCTCGTCTATAAGCTGACCAAGTTTGTAGCTACTAGCTATAATACTCATACTCCTCTATCAACTGACAAAGTTTGTGGCTACTAGCTATAATACTCATCATCCTCTATAAGCTGACCAAGTTTGTAGCTACTAGCTATAATACTCATCATCCTCTATAAGCTGACCAAGTTTGTAGCTACTAGCTATAATACTCATCATCCTCTATAAGCTGACCAAGTTTGTAGCTACTAGCTATAATACTCATCATCCTCTATAAGCTGACCAAATTTCTGGCTACTAGCTATAATACTCATCCTCGTCTATAAGCTGACCAAGTTTGTAGCTACTAGCTATAATACTCATCATCCTCTACCAACTGACCAAGTTTGTGGCTACTAGCTATAATACTAATCATCCTCTATAAGCTGACCAAGTTTGTGGCTTCTAGCTATAAAACTCATCATCCTCTATCAACTGACCAAGTTTGTGGCTACTAGCTATAATACTCATCATCATCTATAAGCTGACCAAGTTTGTAGCTACTAGCTATAATACTCATCATCCTCTATCAGCTGACCAAGTTTGTGGCTACTAGCTATAATACTCATCATCCTCTATAAGCTGACCAAGTTTGTAGCTACTAGCTATAATACTCATCATCCTCTATAAGCTGACCAAGTTTGCGGCTACTAGTTATAATACTCATCATCCTCTATCAACTGACCAAGTTTGTAGCTACTAGCTATAATACTCATCATTCTCTATAAGCTGACCAAGTTTGTAGCTACTAGCTATAATACTCATCATCCTCTATAAGCTGACCAAGTTTGTAGCTACTAGCTATAATACTCATCATCCTCTATAAACTGACCAAGTTTGTAGCTACTAGCTATAATACTCATCATCCTCTATAAGCTGACCAAGTTTATAGCTACTAGCTATAAAACTCATCATCCTCTGTCAACTGACCAAGTTTGTAGCTACTAGCTATAATACTCATCATCCTCTATAAGCTGACCAAGTTTGTGGCTACTAGCTATAATACTCATCATCCTCTATCAACTGACCAAGTTTGTAGCTACTAGCTATAATACTCATCATCCTCTATAAGCTGACCAAGTTTGTAGCTACTTGCTATAATACTCATCATCCTCTATCAACTGACCAAGTTTGTAGCTACTAGCTATAATACTCATCATCATCTATAAGCTGACCAAGTTTGTAGCTACTAGTTATAATACTCATCATCCTCTATCAACTGACCAAGTTTGTAGCTACTAGCTATAATATTCATCATCCTCTATAAGCTGACCAAGTTTGTAGCTACTAGCTATAATACTCATCATCCTCTATAAGCTGACCAAGTTTGTGGCTACTAGCTATAACACTCATCATCCTCTATAAGCTGACCAAGTTTGTAGCAACTAGCTATAATACTCATCATCCTCTATAAGCTGACCAAGTTTGTGGCTACTAGTTATAATACTCATCATCCTCTATCAACTGACCAAGTTTGTAGCTACTAGCTATAATACTCATCATTCTCTATAAGCTGACCAAGTTTGTAGCTACTAGCTATAATACTCATCATCCTCTATAAGCTGACCAAGTTTGTAGCTACTAGCTATAATACTCATCATCCTCTATAAGCTGACCAAGTTTGTAGCTACTAGCTATAATATTCATCATCATCTATAAGCTTACCAAGTTTGTAGCTACTAGCTATAATACTCATCATCCTCTATAAGCTGACCAAGTTTGTGGCTACTAGCTATAATACTCATCATCCTCTATAAGCTGACCAAGTTTGTGGCTACTAGCTATAATACTTATCATCCTCTATCAACTGACCAAGTTTGTGGCTACTAGCTATAATACTCATCATCCTCTATCAGCTGACCAAGTTTGTAGCTACTAGCTATAATACTCATCATCCTCTATAAGCTGACCAAGTTTGTAGCTACTAGCTATAATACTCATCATCCTCTATAAGCTGACCAAGTTTGTGGCTACTAGCTATAATACTCATCATCCTCTATAAGCTGACCAAGTTTGTAGCTACTAGCTATAATACTCATCATCCTCTATGAGCTGACCAAGTTTGTAGCTACTAGCTATAATACTCATCCTCGTCTATAAGCTAAACAAGTTTGTAGCTACTAGCTATAATACTCATCATCCTCTATAAGCTGACCAAGTTTTTAGCTACTAGCTATAATACTCATCATCCTCTATAAGCTGACCAAGTTTGTAGCTACTAGCTATAATAATCATCATCCTCTATAAGCTGACCAAGTTTTGACTACTAGCTATAATACTCATCATCCTCTATAAACTGACCAAGTTTGTGGCTACTAGCTATAATACTCATCCTCGTCTATAAGCTGACCAAGTTTGTAGCTACTAGCTATAATACTCATAATCCTCTATCAACTGACCAAGTTTGTGGCTACTAGCTATAATACTCATCATCCTCTATAAGCTGACCAAGTTTGTAGCTACTAGCTATAATACTCATTATCCTCTATAAGCTGACCAAGTTTGTAGCTACTAGCTATAATACTCATCATCCTCTATAAGCTGACCAAGTTTGTAGCTACTAGCTATAATACTCATCATCCTCTATAAGCTGACCAAATTTGTGGCTACTAGCTATAATACTCATCCTTGTCTATAAGCTGGCCAAGTTTGTAGCTACTAGCTATAATACTCATCATCCTCTACCAACTGACCAAGTTTGTGGCTACTAGCTATAATACTAATCATCCTCTATAAGCTGACCAAGTTTGTGGCTTCTAGCTATAATACTCATCATCCTCTATCAACTGACCAAGTTTGTGGCTACTAGCTATAATACTCATCATCATCTATAAGCTGACAAAGTTTGTAGCTACTAGCTATAATACTCATCATCCTCTATAAGCTGACCAAAGTTCTGGCTACTAGCTATAATACTCATCCTCGTCTATAAGCTGACCAAGTTTGTAGCTACTAGCTATAATACTCATCATCCTCTACCAACTGACCAAGTTTGTGGCTACTAGCTATAATACTAATCATCCTCTATAAGCTGACCAAGTTTGTGGCTTCTAGCTATAAAACTCATCATCCTCTATCAACTGACCAAGTTTGTGGCTACTAGCTATAATACTCATCATCATCTATAAGCTGACCAAGTTTGTAGCTACTAGCTATAATACTCATCATCCTCTATCAGCTGACCAAGTTTGTGGCTACTAGCTATAATACTCATCATCCTCTATAAGCTGACCAAGTTTGTAGCTACTAGCTATAATACTCATCATCCTCTATAAGCTGACCAAGTTTGCGGCTACTAGTTATAATACTCATCATCCTCTATCAACTGACCAAGTTTGTAGCTACTAGCTATAATACTCATCATTCTCTATAAGCTGACCAAGTTTGTAGCTACTAGCTATAATACTCATCATCCTCTATAAGCTGACCAAGTTTGTAGCTACTAGCTATAATACTCATCATCCTCTATAAACTGACCAAGTTTGTAGCTACTAGCTATAATACTCATCATCCTCTATAAGCTGACCAAGTTTGTAGCTACTAGCTATAAAACGCATCATCCTCTGTCAACTGACCAAGTTTGTAGCTACTAGCTATAATACTCATCATCCTCTATAAGCTGACCAAGTTTGTGGCTACTAGCTATAATACTCATCATCCTCTATCAACTGACCAAGTTTGTAGCTACTAGCTATAATACTCATCATCCTCTATAAGCTGACCAAGTTTGTAGCTACTTGCTATAATACTCATCATCCTCTATAAGCTGACCAAGTTTGTAGCTACTAGCTATAATACTCATCATCCTCTATAAGCTGACCAAGTTCGTGGCTACTAGCTATAATACTCATCATCCTCTATAAGCTGACCAAGTTTGTAGCTACTAGCTATAATACTCATCATCCTCTATAAGCTGACCAAGTTTGTGGCTACTAGTTATAATACTCATCATCCTCTATCAACTGACCAAGTTTGTAGCTACTAGCTATAATACTCATCATTCTCTATAAGCTGACCAAGTTTGTAGCTACTAGCTATAATACTCATCATCCTCTATAAGCTGACCAAGTTTGTAGATACTAGCTATAATACTCATCATCCTCTATAAGCTGACCAAGTTTGTAGCTACTAGCTATAATATTCATCATCATCTATAAGCTTACCAAGTTTGTAGCTACTAGCTATAATACTCATCATCCTCTATAAGCTGACCAAGTTTGTGGCTACTAGCTATAATACTCATCATCCTCTATAAGCTGACCAAGTTTGTGGCTACTAGCTATAATACTTATCATCCTCTATCAACTGACCAAGTTTGTAGCTACTAGCTATAATACTCATCATCCTCTATAAGCTGACCAAGTTTGTGGCTACTAGCTATAATACTCATCATCCTCTATAAGCTGACCAAGTTTGTAGCTACTAGCTATAATACTCATCATCCTCTATGAGCTGACCAAGTTTGTAGCTACTAGCTATAATACTCATCCTCGTCTATAAGCTAAACAAGTTTGTGGCTACTAGCTATAATACTCATCATCCTCTATAAGCTGACCAAGTTTGTAGCTACTAGCTATAATACTCATCATCCTCTAAAAGCTGACCAAGTTTGTAGCTACTAGCTATAATACTCATCATCCTCTATAAGCTGACCAAGTTTGTAGCTACTAGCTATAATACTCATCATCCTCTATAAGCTGACCAAATTTGTGGCTACTAGCTATAATACTCATCCTTGTCTATAAGCTGACCAAGTTTGTAGCTACTAGCTATAATACTCATCATCCTCTACCAACTGACCAAGTTTGTGGCTACTAGCTATAATACTAATCATCCTCTATAAGCTGACCAAGTTTGTGGCTTCTAGCTATTATACTCATCATCCTCTATCAACTGACCAAGTTTGTGGCTACTAGCTATAATACTCATCATCATCTATAAGCTGACAAAGTTTGTAGCTACTAGCTATAATACTCATCATCCTCTATCAGCTGACCAAGTTTGTGGCTACTAGCTATAATACTCATCATCCTCTATAAGCTGACCAAGTTTGTAGCTACTAGCTATAATACTCATCATCCTCTATAAGCTGACCAAGTTTGTGGCTACTAGTTATAATACTCATCATCCTCTATCAACTGACCAAGTTTGTAGCTACTAGCTATAATACTCATCATCCTCTATAAGCTGACCAAGTTTGTAGCTACTAGCTATAATACTCATCATCCTCTATAAGCTGACCAAGTTTGTAGCTACTAGCTATAATACTCATCATCCTCTATAAGCTGACCAAGTTTGTAGCTACTAGCTATAATACTCATCATCCTCTATAAGCTGACCAAGTTTGTAGCTACTAGCTATAATACTCATCATCAACTATCAACTGACCAAGTTTGTAGCTACTAGCTATAATACTCATCATCCTCTATAAGCTGACCAAGTTTGTGGTTACTGGCTATAATACTCATCATCCTCTATAAGCTGACCAAGTTTGTAGCTACTAGCTATAATACTCATCATCCTCTATAAGCTGACCAAGTTTGTAGCTACTAGCTATAATACTCATCATCCTCTATAAGCTGACCAAGTTTGTAGCTACTAGCTATAATACTCATCATCCTCTATAAGCTGACCAAGTTTGTAGCTACTAGTTATAATACTCATCATCCTCTATCAACTGACAAAGTTTGTGGCTACTAGCTATAATACTCATCATCCTCTATAAGCTGACCAAGTTTGTAGCTACTAGCTATAATACTCATCATCCTCTATAAGCTGACCAAGTTTGTAGCTACTAGCTATAATACTCATGATCCTCTATAAGCTGACCAAGTTTGTAGCTACTAGCTATAATACTCATCATCCTCTATAAGCTGACCAAGTTTGTGGCTACTAGTTATAATACTCATCATCCTCTATCAACTGACCAAGTTTGTGGCTACTAGCTATAATACTCATCCTCGTCTATAAGCTAAACAAGTTTGTAGCTACTAGCTATAATACTCATCATCTTCTATAAGCTGATCAAGTTTGTAGCTTCTAGCTATAATACTCATTATCCTCTATAAACTGACAAAGTTTGTGGCTACTAGCTATAATATTCATCATCGTCTATAAGCTAAACAAGTTTGTAGCTACTAGCTATAATACTCATCATCCTCTATAAGCTGACCAAGTTTGTAGCTACTAGCTATAATACTCATCATCCTCTATAAGCTGACCAAGTTTGTAGCTACTAGCTATAATAATCATCATCCTCTATAAGCTGACCAAGTTTTGACTACTAGCTATAATACTCATCCTCGTCTATAAGCTGACCAAGTTTGTAGCTACTAGCTATAATACTCATACTCCTCTATAAGCTGACCAAGTTTGTGGCTACTAGCTATAATACTCATCATCCTCTATAAGCTGACCAAGTTTGTAGCTACTAGCTATAATACTCATCATCCTCTATAAGCTGACCAAGTTTGTAGCTACTAGCTATAATACTCATACTCCTCTATCAACTGACCAAGTTTGTGGCTACTAGCTATAATACTCATCATCCTCTATAAGCTGACCAAGTTTGTAGCTACTAGCTATAATACTCATCATCCTCTATAAGCTGACCAAGTTTGTAGCTACTAGCTATAATACTCATCATCCTCTATAAGCTGACCAAGTTTGTAGCTACTAGCTATAATACTCATCATCCTCTATAAGCTAACCAAATTTCTGGCTACTAGCTATAATACTCATCCTCGTCTATAAGCTGACCAAGTTTGTAGCTACTAGCTATAATACTCATCATCCTCTACCAACTGACCAAGTTTGTGGCTACTAGCTATAATACTAATCATCCTCTATAAGCTGACCAAGTTTGTGGCTTCTAGCTATAAAACTCATCATCCTCTATCAGCTGACCAAGTTTGTGGCTACTAGCTATAATACTCATCATCCTCTATAAGCTGACCAAGTTTGTAGCTACTAGCTATAATACTCATCATCCTCTATAAGCTGACCAAGTTTGCGGCTACTAGTTATAATACTCATCATCCTCTATCAACTGACCAAGTTTGTAGCTACTAGCTATAATACTCATCATTCTCTATAAGCTGACCAAGTTTGTAGCTACTAGCTATAATACTCATCATCCTCTATAAGCTGACCAAGTTTGTAGCTACTAGCTATAATACTCATCATCCTCTATAAACTGACCAAGTTTGTAGCTACTAGCTATAATACTCATCATCCTCTATAAGCTGACCAAGTTTGTAGCTACTAGCTATAAAACTCATCATCCTCTGTCAACTGACCAAGTTTGTAGCTACTAGCTATAATACTCATCATCCTCTATAAGCTGACCAAGTTTGTGGCTACTAGCTATAATACTCATCATCCTCTATCAACTGACCAAGTTTGTAGCTACTAGCTATAATACTCATCATCCTCTATAAGCTGACCAAGTTTGTAGCTACTTGCTATAATACTCATCATCCTCTATCAACTGACCAAGTTTGTAGCTACTAGCTATAATACTCATCATCATCTATAAGCTGACCAAGTTTGTAGCTACTAGTTATAATACTCATCATCCTCTATCAACTGACCAAGTTTGTAGCTACTAGCTATAATATTCATCATCCTTTATAAGCTGACCAAGTTTGTAGCTACTAGCTATAATACTCATCATCCTCTATCAACTGACCAAGTTTGTGGCTACTAGCTATAATACTCATGATCCTCTATAAGCTGACCAAGTTTGTGGCTACTAGCTATAATACTCATCATCCTCTATAAGCTGACCAAGTTTGTAGCTACTAGCTATAATACTCATCATCCTCTATAAGCTGACCAAGTTTGTGGCTACTAGTTATAATACTCATCATCCTCTATCAACTGACCAAGTTTGTAGCTACTAGCTATAATACTCATCATTCTCTATAATCTGACCAAGTTTGTAGCTACTATCTATAATACTCATCATCCTCTATAAGCTGACCAAGTTTGTAGCTACTAGCTATAATACTCATCATCCTCTATAAGCTGACCAAGTTTGTAGCTACTAGCTATAATATTCATCATTATCTATAAGCTGACCAAGTTTGTGGCTACTAGTTATAATACTCATCATCCTCTATCAACTGACCAAGTTTGTAGCTACTAGCTATAATACTCATCATCCTCTATAAGCTGACCAAGTTTGTAGCTACTAGCTATAATACTCATCATCCTCTATAAGCTGACCAAGTTTGTGGCTACTAGCTATAATACTCATCATCCTCTATAAGCTGACCAAGTTTGTAGCTACTAGCTATAATACTCATCATCCTCTATAAGCTGACCAAGTTTGTGGCTACTAGTTATAATACTCATCATCCTCTATCAACTGACCAAGTTTGTAGCTACTAGCTATAATACTCATCATTCTCTATAATCTGACCAAGTTTGTAGCTACTATCTATAATACTCATCATCCTCTATAAGCTGACCAAGTTTGTAGCTACTAGCTATAATACTCATCATCCTCTATAAGCTGACCAAGTTTGTAGCTACTAGCTATAATATTCATCATCATCTATAAGCTTACCAAGTTTGTAGCTACTAGCTATAATACTCATCATCCTCTATAAGCTGACCAAGTTTGTGGCTACTAGCTATAATACTCATCATCCTCTATAAGCTGACCAAGTTTGTGGCTACTAGCTATAATACTTATCATCCTCTATCAACTGACCAAGTTTGTGGCTACTAGCTATAATACTCATCATCCTCTATCAGCTGACCAAGTTTGTAGCTACTAGCTATAATACTCATCATCCTCTATAAGCTGACCAAGTTTGTAGCTACTAGCTATAATACTCATCATCCTCTATAAGCTGACCAAGTTTGTGGCTACTAGCTATAATACTCATCATCCTCTATAAGCTGACCAAGTTTGTAGCTACTAGCTATAATACTCATCATCCTCTATGAGCTGACCAAGTTTGTAGCTACTAGCTATAATACTCATCCTCGTCTATAAGCTAAACAAGTTTGTAGCTACTAGCTATAATACTCATCATCCTCTATAAGCTGACCAAGTTTTTAGCTACTAGCTATAATACTCATCATCCTCTATAAGCTGACCAAGTTTGTAGCTACTAGCTATAATAATCATCATCCTCTATAAGCTGACCAAGTTTTGACTACTAGCTATAATACTCATCATCCTCTATAAACTGACCAAGTTTGTGGCTACTAGCTATAATACTCATCCTCGTCTATAAGCTGACCAAGTTTGTAGCTACTAGCTATAATACTCATAATCCTCTATCAACTGACCAAGTTTGTGGCTACTAGCTATAATACTCATCATCCTCTATAAGCTGACCAAGTTTGTAGTTACTAGCTATAATACTCATCATCCTCTATAAGCTGACCAAGTTTGTAGCTACTAGCTATAATACTCATCATCCTCTATAAGCTGACCAAGTTTGTAGCTACTAGCTATAATACTCATCCTCGTCTATAAGCTGACCAAGTTTGTAGCTACTAGCTATAATACTCATAATCCTCTATCAACTGACCAAGTTTGTGGCTACTAGCTATAATACTCATCATCCTCTATAAGCTGACCAAGTTTGTAGCTACTAGCTATAATACTCATCATCCTCTATAAGCTGACCAAGTTTGTAGCTACTAGCTATAATACTCATCATCCTCTATAAGCTGACCAAATTTGTGGCTACTAGCTATAATACTCATCCTTGTCTATAAGCTGACCAAGTTTGTAGCTACTAGCTATAATACTCATCATCCTCTATAAGCTGACCAAGTTTGTAGCTACTAGCTATAATATTCATCATCATCTATAAGCTTACCAAGTTTGTAGCTACTAGCTATAATACTCATCATCCTCTATAAGCTGACCAAGTTTGTGGCTACTATCTATAATACTCATCATCCTCTATAAGCTGACCAAGTTTGTGGCTACTAGCTATAATACTTATCATCCTCTATCAACTGACCAAGTTTGTGGCTACTAGCTATAATACTCATCATCCTCTATCAGCTGACCAAGTTTGTAGCTACTAGCTATAATACTCATCATCCTCTATAAGCTGACCAAGTTTGTAGCTACTAGCTATAATACTCATCATCCTCTATAAGCTGACCAAGTTTGTGGCTACTAGCTATAATACTCATCATCCTCTATAAGCTGACCAAGTTTGTAGCTACTAGCTATAATACTCATCATCCTCTATGAGCTGACCAAGTTTGTAGCTACTAGCTATAATACTCATCCTCGTCTATAAGCTAAACAAGTTTGTAGCTACTAGCTATAATACTCATCATCCTCTATAAGCTGACCAAGTTTTTAGCTACTAGCTATAATACTCATCATCCTCTATAAGCTGACCAAGTTTGTAGCTACTAGCTATAATAATCATCATCCTCTATAAGCTGACCAAGTTTTGACTACTAGCTATAATACTCATCATCCTCTATAAACTGACCAAGTTTGTGGCTACTAGCTATAATACTCATCCTCGTCTATAAGCTGACCAAGTTTGTAGCTACTAGCTATAATACTCATAATCCTCTATCAACTGACCAAGTTTGTGGCTACTAGCTATAATACTCATCATCCTCTATAAGCTGACCAAGTTTGTAGCTACTAGCTATAATACTCATCATCCTCTATAAGCTGACCAAGTTTGTAGCTACTAGCTATAATACTCATCATCCTCTATAAGCTGACCAAATTTGTGGCTACTAGCTATAATACTCATCCTTGTCTATAAGCTGACCAAGTTTGTAGCTACTAGCTATAATACTCATCATCCTCTACCAACTGACCAAGTTTGTGGCTACTAGCTATAATACTAATCATCCTCTATAAGCTGACCAAGTTTGTGGCTTCTAGCTATAATACTCATCATCCTCTATTAACTGACCAAGTTTGTGGCTACTAGCTATAATACTCATCATCATCTATAAGCTGACAAAGTTTGTAGCTACTAGCTATAATACTCATCATCCTCTATAAGCTGACCAAATTTGTGGCTACTAGCTATAATACTCATCCTTGTCTATAAGCTGACCAAGTTTGTAGCTACTAGCTATAATACTCATCATCCTCTAAAAGCTGACCAAGTTTGTAGCTACTAGCTATAATACTCATCATCCTCTATAAGCTGACCAAGTTTGTAGCTACTAGCTATAATACTCATCATCCTCTATAAGCTGACCAAATTTGTGGCTACTAGCTATAAAACTCATCCTTGTCTATAAGCTGACCAAGTTTGTAGCTACTAGCTATAATACTCATCATCCTCTACCAACTGACCAAGTTTGTAGCTACTAGCTATAATACTAATCATCCTCTATAAGCTGACCAAGTTTGTGGCTTCTAGCTATAATACTCATCATCCTCTATCAACTGACCAAGTTTGTGGCTACTAGCTATAATACTCATCATCATCTATAAGCTGACAAAGTTTGTAGCTACTAGCTATAATACTCATCATCCTCTATCAGCTGACCAAGTTTGTGGCTACTAGCTATAATACTCATCATCCTCTATAAGCTGACCAAGTTTGTAGCTACTAGCTATAATACTCATCATCCTCTATAAGCTGACCAAGCTTGTGGCTACTAGTTATAATACTCATCATCCTCTATCAACTGACCAAGTTTGTAGCTACTAGCTATAATACTCATCATCCTCTATAAGCTGACCAAGTTTGTAGCTACTAGCTATAATACTCATCATCCTCTATAAGCTGACCAAGTTTGTAGCTACTAGCTATAATACTCATGATCCTCTATAAGCTGACCAAGTTTGTAGCTACTAGCTATAATACTCATCATCCTCTATAAGCTGACCAAGTTTGTAGCTACTAGCTATAATACTCATCATCCTCTATCAACTGACCAAGTTTGTAGCTACTAGCTATAATACTCATCATCCTCTATAAGCTGACCAAGTTTGTGGTTACTGGCTATAATACTCATCATCCTCTATAAGCTGACCAAGTTTGTAGCTACTAGCTATAATACTCATCATCCTCTATAAGCTGACCAAGTGTGTAGCTACTAGCTATAATACTCATCATCCTCTATAAGCTGACCAAGTTTGTAGCTACTAGCTATAATACTCATCATCCTCTATAAGCTGACCAAGTTTGTAGCTACTAGTTATAATACTCATCATCCTCTATCAACTGACAAAGTTTGTGGCTACTAGCTATAATACTCATCATCCTCTATAAGCTGACCAAGTTTGTAGCTACTAGCTATAATACTCATCATCCTCTATAAGCTGACCAAGTTTGTAGCTACTAGCTATAATACTCATGATCCTCTATAAGCTGACCAAGTTTGTAGCTACTAGCTATAATACTCATCATCTTCTATAAGCTGACCAAGTTTGTAGCTTCTAGCTATAATACTCATCATCCTCTATAAACTGACAAAGTTTGTGGCTACTAGCTATAATATTCATCATCGTCTATAAGCTAAACAAGTTTGTAGCTACTAGCTATAATACTCATCATCCTCTATAAGCTGACCAAGTTTGTAGCTACTAGCTATAATACTCATCATCCTCTATAAGCTGACCAAGTTTGTAGCTACTAGCTATAATACTCATCATCCTCTATAAGCTGACCAAATTTCTGGCTACTAGCTATAATACTCATCCTTGTCTATAAGCTGACCAAGTTTGTAGCTACTAGCTATAATACTCATCATCCTCTACCAACTGACCAAGTTTGTGGCTACTAGCTATAATACTAATCATCCTCTATAAGCTGACCAAGTTTGTGGCTTCTAGCTATAATACTCATCATCCTCTATCAACTGACCAAGTTTGTGGCTACTAGCTATAATACTCATCATCATCTATAAGCTGACAAAGTTTGTAGCTACTAGCTATAATACTCATCATCCTCTATCAGCTGACCAAGTTTGTAACTACTAGCTATAATACTCATCATCCTCTATAAGCTGACCAAGTTTGTAGCTACTAGCTATAATACTCATCATCCTCTATAAGCTGACCAAGTTTGTGGCTACTAGTTATAATACTCATCATCCTCTATCAACTGACCAAGTTTGTAGCTACTAGCTATAATACTCATCATCCTCTATAAGCTGACCAAGTTTGTAGCTACTAGCTATAATACTCATCATCCTCTATAAGCTGACCAAGTTTGTAGCTACTAGCTATAATACTCATCATCCTCTATAAGCTGACCAAGTTTGTAGCTACTAGCTATAATACTCATCATCCTCTATAAGCTGACCAAGTTTGTAGCTACTAGCTATAATACTCATCATCCTCTATCAACTGACCAAGTTTGTAGCTACTAGCTATAATACTCATCATCCTCTATAAGCTGACCAAGTTTGTGGTTACTGGCTATAATACTCATCATCCTCTATAAGCTGACCAAGTTTGTAGCTACTAGCTATAATACTCATCATCCTCTATAAGCTGACCAAGTTTGTAGCTACTAGCTATAATACTCATCATCCTCTATAAGCTGACCAAGTTTGTAGCTACTAGCTATAATACTCATCATCCTCTATAAGCTGACCAAGTTTGTAGCTACTAGTTATAATACTCATCATCCTCTATCAACTGACAAAGTTTGTGGCTACTAGCTATAATACTCATCATCCTCTATAAGCTGACCAAGTTTGTAGCTACTAGCTATAATACTCATCATCCTCTATAAGCTGACCAAGTTTGTAGCTACTAGCTATAATACTCATGATCCTCTATAAGCTGACCAAGTTTGTAGCTACTAGCTATAATACTCATCATCTTCTATAAGCTGACCAAGTTTGTAGCTTCTAGCTATAATACTCATCATCCTCTATAAGCTGACCAAGTTTTGACTACTAGCTATAATACTCATCCTCGTCTATAAGCTGACCAAGTTTGTAGCTACTAGCTATAATTCTCATACTCCTCTATAAGCTGACCAAGTTTTGACTACTAGCTATAATACTCATCCTCGTCTATAAGCTGACCAAGTTTGTAGCTACTAGCTATAATTCTCATACTCCTCTATAAGCTGACCAAGTTTGTGGCTACTAGCTATAATATTCATCATCCTCTATAAGCTGACCAAGTTTGTAGCTACTAGCTATAATACTCATCATCCTCTATAAGCTGACCAAGTTTGTAGCTACTAGCTATAATACTCATCATCCTCTATAAGCTGACCAAGTTTGTAGCTACTAGCTATAATACTCATCATCCTCTATAAGCTGACCAAATTTCTGGCTACTAGCTATAATACTCATCCTCGTCTATAAGCTGACCAAGTTTGTAGCTACTAGCTATAATACTCATCATCCTCTATAAACTGACCAAGTTTGTGGCTACTAGCTATAATATTCATCATCATCTATAAGCTGACCAAGTTTGTAGCTACTAGCTATAATACTCATCATCCTCTATAAGCTGACCAAGTTTGTGGCTACTAGCTATAATACTCATCATCCTCTATAAGCTGACCAAGTTTGTGGCTACTAGCTATAATACTCATCATCCTCTATCAACTGACCAAGTTTGTAGCTACTAGCTATAATACTCATCATCCTCTATCAGCTTACCAAGTTTGTAGCTACTAGCTATAATACTCATCATCCTCTATAAGCTGACCAAGTTTGTAGCTACTAGCTATAATACTCATCATCCTCTATAAGCTGACCAAGTTTGTGGCTACTAGCTATAATACTCATCATCCTCTATCAACTGACCAAGTTTGTGGCTACTAGCTATAATACTCATCATCCTCTATCAGCTGACCAAGTTTGTAGCTACTAGCTATAATACTCATCATCCTCTATCAGCTTACCAAGTTTGTAGCTACTAGCTATAATACTCATCATCCTCTATAAGCTGACCAAGTTTGTAGCTACTAGCTATAATACTCATCATCCTCTATAAGCTGACCAAGTTTGTAGCTACTAGCTATAATACTCATCATCCTCTATAAGCTGACCAAGTTTGTGGCTACTAGCTATAATACTCATCATCCTCTATCAGCTTACCAAGTTTGTAGCTACTAGCTATAATACTCATTATCCTCTATAAGCTGACCAAGTTTGTAGCTACTAGCTATAATACTCATCATCCTCTATAAGCTGACCAAGTTTGTGGCTACTAGCTATAATACTCATCATCCTCTATAAGCTGACCAAGTTTGTAGCTACTAGCTATAATACTCATCATCATCTATAAGCTTACCAAGTTTGTAGCTACTAGCTATAATACTCATCATCCTCTATAAGCTGACCAAGTTTGTAGCTACTAGCTATAATACTCATCATCCTCTATGAGCTGACCAAGTTTGTAGCTACTAGCTATAATACTCATCATCCTCTATAAGCTGACCAAGTTTGTAGCTACTAGCTATAATACTCATCATCCTCTATGAGCTGACCAAGTTTGTAGCTACTAGCTATAATGCTCATCCTCGTCTATAAGCTAAACAAGTTTGTAGCTACTAGCTATAATACTCATCATCCTCTATAAGCTGACCAAGTTTTTAGCTACTAGCTATAATACTCATCATCCTCTATAAGCTGACCAAGTTTGTGGCTACTAGCTATAATACTCATCATCCTCTATCAACTGACCAAGTTTGTGGCTACTAGCTATAATACTCATCATCCTCTATCAGCTGACCAAGTTTGTAGCTACTAGCTATAATACTCATCATCCTCTATAAGCTGACCAAGTTTGTAGCTACTAGCTATAATACTCATCATCCTCTATAATCTGACCAAGTTTTTGGCTACTAGCTATAATACTCATCATCCTCTATAAGCTGACCAAGTTTGTAGCTACTAGCTAAAATACTCATCATCCTCTATGAGCTGACCAAGTTTGTAGCTACTAGCTATAATACTCATCCTCGTCTATAAGCTAAACAAGTTTGTAGCTACTAGCTATAATACTCATCATCCTCTATAAGCTGACCAAGTTTGTAGCTACTAGCTATAATACTCATCATCCTCTATAAGCTGACCAAGTTTGTAGCTACTAGCTATAATTATCATCATCCTCTATAAGCTGACCAAGTTTTGACTACTAGCTATAATACTCATCATCCTCTATAAGCTGACCAAGTTTGTGGCTACTAGCTATAATACTCATCCTCGTCTATAAGCTGACCAAGTTTGTAGCTACTAGCTATTATCTCATAATCCTCTATCAACTGACCAAGTTTGTGGCTACTAGCTATAATACTCATCATCCTCTATAAGCTGACCAAGTTTGTAGCTACTAGCTATAATACTCATCATCCTCTATAAGCTGACCAAGTTTGTAGCTACTAGCTATAATACTCATCATCCTCTATTAGGTGACCAAATTTCTGGCTACTAGCTATAATACTCATCATCCTCTATAAGCTGACCAAGTTTGTAGCTACTAGCTATAATACTCATCATCCTCTACCAACTGACCAAATTTTTGGCTACTAGCTATAATACTAATCATCCTCTATAAGCTGACCAAGTTTGTGGCTTCTAGCTATAATACTCATCATCCTCTATCAACTGACCAAGTTTGTGGCTACTAGCTATAATACTCATCATCATCTATAAGCTGACCAAGTTTGTAGCTACTAGCTATAATACTCATCATCCTCTATCAGCTGACCAAGTTTGTGGCTACTAGCTATAATACTCATCATCCTCTATAAGCTGACCAAGTTTGTAGCTACTAGCTATAATACTCATCATCCTCTATAAGCTGACCAAGTTTGTGGCTACTAGTTATAATACTCATCATCCTCTATCAACTGACCTAGTTTGTAGCTACTAGCTATAATACTCATCATTCTCTATAAGCTGACCAAGTTTGTAGCTACTAGCTATAATACTCATCATCCTCTATAAGCTTACCAAGTTTGTAGCTACTAGCTATAATACTCATCATCCTCTATAAGCTGACCAAGTTTGTAGCTACTAGCTATAATACTCATCATCCTCTATAAGCTGACCAAGTTTGTAGCTACTAGCTATAATACTCATCATCCTCTATCAACTGACCAAGTTTGTAGCTACTAGCTATAATACTCATCATTCTCTATAAGATGACCAAGTTTGTAGCTACTAATTATAATACTCATCATCCTCTATAAGCTGACCAAGTTTGTAGCTACTAGCCATAATACTCATCATCCTCTATAAACTGACCAAGTTTGTGGCTACTAGCTATAATATTCATCATCATCTATAAGCTGACCAAGTTTGTAACTACTAGCTATAATACTCATCATCCTCTATAAGCTGACCAAGTTTGTAGCTACTAGCTATAATACTCATCATCCTCTATAAGCTGACCAAGTTTGTAGCTACTAGCTATAATACTCATCATCCTCTATAAGCTGACCAAGTTTGTAGCTACTAGTTATAATACTCATCATCCTCTATCAACTGACAAAGTTTGTGGCTACTAGCTATAATACTCATCATCCTCTATAAGCTGACCAAGTTTGTAGCTACTAGCTATAATACTCATCATCCTCTATAAGCTGACCAAGTTTGTAGCTACTAGCTATAATACTCATGATCCTCTATAAGCTGACCAAGTTTGTAGCTACTAGCTATAATACTCATCATCTTCTATAAGCTGACCAAGTTTTTAGCTTCTAGCTATAATACTCATCATCCTCTATAAACTTACAAAGTTTGTGGCTACTAGCTATAATATTCATCATCGTCTATAAGCTAAACAAGTTTGTAGCTACTAGCTATAATACTCATCATCCTCTATAAGCTGACCAAGTTTGTAGCTACTAGCTATAATACTCATCATCCTCTATAAGCTGACCAAGTTTGTAGCTACTAGCTATAATAATCATCATCCTCTATAAGCTGACCAAGTTTTGACTACTAGCTATAATACTCATCCTCGTCTATAAGCTGACCAAGTTTGTAGCTACTAGCTATAATTCTCATACTCCTCTATAAGCTGACCAAGTTTGTGGCTACTAGCTATAATATTCATCATCCTCTATAAGCTGACCAAGTTTGTAGCTACTAGCTATAATACTCATCATCCTCTATAAGCTGACCAAGTTTGTAGCTACTAGCTATAATACTCATCATCCTCTATAAGCTGACCAAGTTTGTAGCTACTAGCTATAATACTCATCATCCTCTATAAGCTGACCAAATTTCTGGCTACTAGCTATAATACTCATCCTCGTCTATAAGCTGACCAAGTTTGTAGCTACTAGCTATAATACTCATCATCCTCTATAAACTGACCAAGTTTGTGGCTACTAGCTATAATATTCATCATCATCTATAAGCTGACCAAGTTTGTAGCTACTAGCTATAATACTCATCATCCTCTATAAGCTGACCAAGTTTGTGGCTACTAGCTATAATACTCATCATCCTCTATAAGCTGACCAAGTTTGTGGCTACTAGCTATAATACTCATCATCCTCTATCAACTGACCAAGTTTGTAGCTACTAGCTATAATACTCATCATCCTCTATCAGCTTACCAAGTTTGTAGCTACTAGCTATAATACTCATCATCCTCTATAAGCTGACCAAGTTTGTAGCTACTAGCTATAATACTCATCATCCTCTATAAGCTGACCAAGTTTGTGGCTACTAGCTATAATACTCATCATCCTCTATCAACTGACCAAGTTTGTGGCTACTAGCTATAATACTCATCATCCTCTATCAGCTGACCAAGTTTGTAGCTACTAGCTATAATACTCATCATCCTCTATCAGCTTACCAAGTTTGTAGCTACTAGCTATAATACTCATCATCCTCTATAAGCTGACCAAGTTTGTAGCTACTAGCTATAATACTCATCATCCTCTATAAGCTGACCAAGTTTGTAGCTACTAGCTATAATACTCATCATCCTCTATAAGCTGACCAAGTTTGTGGCTACTAGCTATAATACTCATCATCCTCTATCAGCTTACCAAGTTTGTAGCTACTAGCTATAATACTCATTATCCTCTATAAGCTGACCAAGTTTGTAGCTACTAGCTATAATACTCATCATCCTCTATAAGCTGACCAAGTTTGTGGCTACTAGCTATAATACTCATCATCCTCTATAAGCTGACCAAGTTTGTAGCTACTAGCTATAATACTCATCATCATCTATAAGCTTACCAAGTTTGTAGCTACTAGCTATAATACTCATCATCCTCTATAAGCTGACCAAGTTTGTAGCTACTAGCTATAATACTCATCATCCTCTATGAGCTGACCAAGTTTGTAGCTACTAGCTATAATACTCATCATCCTCTATAAGCTGACCAAGTTTGTAGCTACTAGTTATAATACTCATCATCCTCTATGAGCTGACCAAGTTTGTAGCTACTAGCTATAATGCTCATCCTCGTCTATAAGCTAAACAAGTTTGTAGCTACTAGCTATAATACTCATCATCCTCTATAAGCTGACCAAGTTTTTAGCTACTAGCTATAATACTCATCATCCTCTATAAGCTGACCAAGTTTGTGGCTACTAGCTATAATACTCATCATCCTCTATCAACTGACCAAGTTTGTGGCTACTAGCTATAATACTCATCATCCTCTATCAGCTGACCAAGTTTGTAGCTACTAGCTATAATACTCATCATCCTCTATAAGCTGACCAAGTTTGTAGCTACTAGCTATAATACTCATCATCCTCTATAATCTGACCAAGTTTTTGGCTACTAGCTATAATACTCATCATCCTCTATAAGCTGACCAAGTTTGTAGCTACTAGCTAAAATACTCATCATCCTCTATGAGCTGACCAAGTTTGTAGCTACTAGCTATAATACTCATCCTCGTCTATAAGCTAAACAAGTTTGTAGCTACTAGCTATAATACTCATCATCCTCTATAAGCTGACCAAGTTTGTAGCTACTAGCTATAATACTCATCATCCTCTATAAGCTGACCAAGTTTGTAGCTACTAGCTATAATTATCATCATCCTCTATAAGCTGACCAAGTTTTGACTACTAGCTATAATACTCATCATCCTCTATAAGCTGACCAAGTTTGTGGCTACTAGCTATAATACTCATCCTCGTCTATAAGCTGACCAAGTTTGTAGCTACTAGCTATTATCTCATAATCCTCTATCAACTGACCAAGTTTGTGGCTACTAGCTATAATACTCATCATCCTCTATAAGCTGACCAAGTTTGTAGCTACTAGCTATAATACTCATCATCCTCTATAAGCTGACCAAGTTTGTAGCTACTAGCTATAATACTCATCATCCTCTATTAGGTGACCAAATTTCTGGCTACTAGCTATAATACTCATCATCCTCTATAAGCTGACCAAGTTTGTAGCTACTAGCTATAATACTCATCATCCTCTACCAACTGACCAAATTTTTGGCTACTAGCTATAATACTAATCATCCTCTATAAGCTGACCAAGTTTGTGGCTTCTAGCTATAATACTCATCATCCTCTATCAACTGACCAAGTTTGTGGCTACTAGCTATAATACTCATCATCATCTATAAGCTGACCAAGTTTGTAGCTACTAGCTATAATACTCATCATCCTCTATCAGCTGACCAAGTTTGTGGCTACTAGCTATAATACTCATCATCCTCTATAAGCTGACCAAGTTTGTAGCTACTAGCTATAATACTCATCATCCTCTATAAGCTGACCAAGTTTGTGGCTACTAGTTATAATACTCATCATCCTCTATCAACTGACCTAGTTTGTAGCTACTAGCTATAATACTCATCATTCTCTATAAGCTGACCAAGTTTGTAGCTACTAGCTATAATACTCATCATCCTCTATAAGCTGACCAAGTTTGTAGCTACTAGCTATAATACTCATCATCCTCTATAAGCTGACCAAGTTTGTAGCTACTAGCTATAATACTCATCATCCTCTATAAGCTGACCAAGTTTGTAGCTACTAGCTATAATACTCATCATCCTCTATCAACTGACCAAGTTTGTAGCTACTAGCTATAATACTCATCATTCTCTATAAGATGACCAAGTTTGTAGCTACTAATTATAATACTCATCATCCTCTATAAGCTGACCAAGTTTGTAGCTACTAGCTATAATACTCATCATCCTCTATAAACTGACCAAGTTTGTGGCTACTAGCTATAATATTCATCATCATCTATAAGCTGACCAAGTTTGTAGCTACTAGCTATAATACTCATCATCCTCTATAAGCTGACCAAGTTTGTGGCTACTAGCTATAATACTCATCATCCTCTATAAGCTGACCAAGTTTGTGGCTACTAGCTATAATACTCATCATCCTCTATCAACTGACCAAGTTTGTGGCTACTAGCTATAATACTCATCATCCTCTATCAGCTGACCAAGTTTGTAGCTACTAGCTATAATACTCATCATCCTCTATAAGCTGACCAAGTTTGTAGCTACTAGCTTTAATACTCATCATCCTCTATAAGCTGACCAAGTTTGTGGCTACTAGCTATAATACTCATCATCCTCTATAAGCTGACCAAGTTTGTAGCTACTAGCTATAATACTCATCATCCTCTATAAGCTGACAAAGTTTGTAGCTACTAGCTATAATACTCATCATCCTCTATGAGCTGACCAAGTTTGTAGCTACTAGCTATAATACTCATCCTCGTCTATAAGCTAAACAAGTTTGTAGCTACTAGCTATAATACTCATCATCCTCTATAAGCTGACCAAGTTTGTGGCTACTAGCTATAATACTCATCATCCTCTATAAGCTGACCAAGTTTGTAGCTACTAGCTATAATACTCATCATCCTCTATGAGCTGACCAAGTTTGTAGCTACTAGCTATAATACTCATCCTCGTCTATAAGCTAAACAAGTTTGTAGCTACTAGCTATAATAATCATCATCCTCTATAAGCTGACCAAGTTTTGACTACTAGCTATAATACTCATCATCCTCTATAAGCTGACCAAGTTTGTGGCTACTAGCTATAATACTCATCATCCTCTATCAACTGACAAAGTTTGTGGCTACTAGCTATAATACTCATAATCCTCTATCAACTGACCAAGTTTGTGGCTACTAGCTATAATACTCATCATCCTCTATAAGCTGACCAAGTTTGTAGCTACTAGCTATAATACTCATCATCCTCTATAAGCTGACCAAGTTTGTAGCTACTAGCTATAATACTCATCATCCTCTATAAGCTGACCAAGTTTGTAGCTACTAGCTATAATACTCATCATCCTCTATAAGCTGACCAAATTTGTGGCTACTAGCTATAATACTCATCCTTGTCTATAAGCTGACCAAGTTTGTAGCTACTAGCTATAATACTCATCATCCTCTACCAACTGACCAAGTTTGTGGCTACTAGCTATAATACTAATCATCCTCTATAAGCTGACCAAGTTTGTGGCTTCTAGCTATAATACTCATCATCCTCTATCACCTGTTAACTTGTAGCTACTAGCTATAATACTCATCATCCTCTATAAGCTGACCAAGTTTGTAGCTACTAGCTATAATACTCATCATCCTCTATAAGCTGACCAAGTTTGTAGCTACTAGCTATAATACTCATCATCCTCTATCAACTGACCAAGTTTGTAGCTACTAGCTATAATACTCATCATCCTCTATAAGCTGACCAAGTTTGTGGTTACTGGCTATAATACTCATCATCCTCTATAAGCTGAACAAGTTTGTAGCTACTAGCTATAATACTCATCATCCTCTATAAGCTGACCAAGTTTGTAGCTACTAGCTATAATACTCATCATCCTCTATAAGCTGACCAAGTTTGTAGCTACTAGCTATAATACTCATCATCCTCTATAAGCTGACCAAGTTTGTAGCTACTAGTTATAATACTCATCATCCTCTATCAACTGACAAAGTTTGTGGCTACTAGCTATAATACTCATCATCCTCTATAAGCTGACCAAGTTTGTAGCTACTAGCTATAATACTCATCATCCTCTATAAGCTGACCAAATTTGTAGCTACTAGCTATAATACTCATCATCCTCTATAAGCTGACCAAGTTTGTAGCTACTAGTTATAATACTCATCATCCTCTATCAACTGACAAAGCTTGTGGCTACTAGCTATAATACTCATCATCCTCTATAAGCTGACCAAGTTTGTGGCTACTAGCTATAATACTCATCATCCTCTATAAGCCGACCAAGTTTGTAGCTACTAGCTATAATACTCATCATCTTCTATAAGCTGACCAAGTTTGTAGCTACTAGCTTTAATACTCATCATCCTCTATTAGCTGACCAAGTTTGTAGCTACTAGCTATAATACTCATCATCCTCTGTCAACTGACCAAGTTTGTGGCTCCAAACTACACTACTCACCATCCTCTATCAGCTGATCAGGTTTGTAGCATTATACAATTATTGACGTCAATGAGGTAGGTATGATGATTTATCTACCCTTAAATGTGATATTCACCTAGGCTAAGGTCACTTTTAAAGGTAGATAAATCCTAATGTCTACCGAAACTTATATATATATATAAATTCTATGAAGAAGGAATGTATAATTTAATCATAATCTACTTTTTTACATTTTGTTTATTCAAACAAAGCAAACAAACAAAACAAAAACTTTTGTTAAAATTTATTCAAGCCTTTAAGGATCATTGACGGTTTGGGCCTTATACGCCTATTTTTCTGATTCCCAGAACGCTGCTTTTGAGCTTCTAGTGTGGTGTAAGTAGTATCAGTGCAATAGGTGCATCTAATTGCAAAAGCCAGCTAGCAAAATATTTTCAAAATGTTTACGCATTCGAGATTTATGGCGGGTAGAAAGGGGAGGGGGTCTGAAATTTCATGAAAATAAAAAGTGCTTTAAAAAGTGATTTCTGCACGTTTTCTTGATTTATTTGGTAGGCGTGATGATATCTACTAAACATACCATATGCAGAGTATTAACGAATCACGATAATTGATGAAATTGTTTTAAAAACAAAATATGTTTTGTAATAAAATGTTTTTGGGGAGATAATTTAGAAGTTACCTGTACATTTTTGACTACATGTACCGTAAATAATGCAAAATTGAAAGCTCAACAAAAGAAATAAATATTTTTGAAGGAATGAAAGTGTCCCATTAAGCATTGGAAAGTAAAACTGATTCTAACTAGATCCTTTGAATATTACTTTTGCTTTGTTTAAAGGGCATAGCATGTTGAATGTATTTAAAGTGTCCGAATATTTATGGTATACATATGCATGTATATCCCTATATGAGACAATATTGAACACTAAAGTATTTACCTGTTATAACTCTTTGCTTGCCAGTGGATAATTTTGTCCTCTGCCAATAGCCTTTTGCAAACAGTTTGAACCCAGATGAAGACCAATAGAATGGCGGTCTTGATCTGGATCCAAACTGTTTGACACTCTGATGGTGGTCCTGGGTGGTTTATTTTAAAAACTTAATTTTGAAGAAAGTCAGCGGACGAAAATAAAAACATGAACAATTCCCTAGCATGCAAATAGATAAGTACAGGACCTTTGCAAAATAATGTGTCATTTAATAACAGTGAGATTTTTTCTTGTGAAAAAATCTATAAATCCTTGCTAATTCTACTTTTATTCTTTAAGTACTTTATATTAAACTAGCACATAATGCAAATCAATTTAGGAGGATAGTTCAAGAGAACTTCATTACTGTCATTAATTTCTTACTTGGTAGAAAAGGCATTTTATGGGCTTAGGCCCTGGGTTTTTGGGCTGCTGAACATCTTTCCCCCCCCCCCTTGTGCCAGCAAGCCACTTCAATACAATGTGTAAAATATGGTAACACATATACATGCTTTTGCTGGCACACGGGGGGGTGGGAATGATATTTTAAAAAAAGTTTTCGGATTTCTATATATCTTAATGTAAAACTGATTGTTCTACCCCAAACTTTACATCTTTGAAGCATTTAATATCGAAAACGGATTTCACGGCCATAAAGTACTCAGGTCAGGGTAGCTTCAAGGTGAAGAAAGGGACGATTGACAAACTTTTATTTTTACTGAAAACCATAGGCATTTACCCATAGCAAGTGTCAATGATCCTTTACCTGTTGGGAGGTGAAACAGCAAATCATGTCCATTTCATGCAGCACATGCTAGTTCATACTCATCATGCTATTTTTAGCTCTCTAGAGGGCGATATTGGAGAAGTGTCAAAAATATTAACTTCTGGTAACTAGTTTGAGCTGGTTTACATTCTATATACACATGTAGGCCAGTTTAGACCAGTTTTCAGGTAGACATTGAGAAAATGAATGCAAATGGGACCAATCAGGAGACAGGTAGCATGGCAATGACTCAACATGATCAGAAACCTTAGATTCAAACCAAAATATGTTCTCTAGAAAAAAAACTCTCTATTTCTCTTTCGTATGGCCGCTACTTGAATATAGTTATTTTTGTGTGGGACAATTCAGACAAGAAAACTCCAACCAACTTGAATCTATCCACACACAGACGCAGCTAGAATAGTAACAGGGGCGACCAAACTATATGGCATCCAGACTTAGGCTGGGAGTTGCGACAATCTCGTCGAAGGAGACACAAATTAACAATGTTCTACAATGTGATAAATGGACTTACTCCTCAATAACTTCCTGATCTTGTACCTCCTATTGTCCGATTTGAACGAATGATCTGCAAACAATTCATGCGAATACCAATCTAGTATAGACTATACTTAATTCGTTTTCCCCGCCAACAGTCTAGGAATTGAACAGTCCTCTCGACCATATCAGACAAGCAGACTCCCAATTTTCAAATGCCATTTTAATTCAGATATCTCTCCAAAACCATTGTATTATAATATAGGCGATATATTGACCACATATTTCACAGTAGGTTGCTATCAGAGTGCAGTTCGCTTAATGAACACATTTCAACAAGAATCTTGTAGCCAGTCCCAACCACACGTGTGGTGAAATTGCGACTCTCACTCATTTCTTGTTTGACTGTCAAAGATTCGTGCGAAAATGGCGAGATCATATTGGCGACTTGTTGGCATAATGCACAATTTGGAAAGGCGGCTCTAAATAATGAAGAAATTAAACGCATATTTCTACAAGTTCGGTCATTTATCATCCACACAATGCGCTTCAGAAATATCTATAGGCAATATACCTGTCTTGCCACCCAGAAATTGTATAATTGGAAGTGTGTCGCCATCATTAAACATCAGCCAATCTGTCTGTCTGTCTCTGTCTGTCTCTGTCTGTCTCTCTCCCTCTCCCTCTCTCTATCTCTCTCTTGCCGATATAGTTTTGTTTCTATTAGAGCATCTTGAAAACAACCGTATGTTATGAAGATGTTTTACACTCTATTACTCAATGTACTTGGTAACAAGGAGATGATCAAAACAAGCATTTTATGCTTTCGATCACTCTTTTCATGTGTTGTATTGTACTTTAAATGTTGTTATCACTTTGGAATAAATACTCACATGTAGTTTATTAACATAAAAATATCAACCCTGCCGTTCAAAACATAAGCAGTCATGCAAACATTGCAGACTCGGGCCAAACGACTACTACTGAATTTCGATTTAGTTCTCTGTTAATAATTGTGCCTATTTCACATGGGGGTTTCAATTAGGATTTCTGGCTTCTTGACATGCTCTTTAACCCTTTGTATACTGGCAACTCTAAACGAGTACTTTGACAAACGGTAAAAACCCAGATGAAATGCCGCACTGTGTGATACTTGGGTTCTTTGTAACAACTGTCGCTTTGTCATCATCATCATCATCAACAACAACAGCAGCAGCGCCTTGCTCTTCTTCTTTTGCTGCAGCTGCTGCTGCTGGTGCTGCCACTGCAGCCAATGAGTTCAACTGGTAATGGCAGTTGGTGTAGTATCAGCCTTTCGAACACAAGACAGCGAAC